>JADBJO010000681.1:187500-190000 GCA_016801955.1 Conus betulinus | reverse complement strand
ATTTGCCGTTCATTATCATTATTATTATTCATGGCGCTTTATCTTACATAAACCCTAAGCGATTACAAATACAGAAAAGATTAAAGAAACTTAAATGAAACCAATAAGAAGATAAACATTGCAATCAGTACCATGGACCAACGCACAAGAGTGCATATTGACACACACTCCCGCGCGCGCACACACACACACACACACACACACACACACACACACACACACACACACACACACACACACGATCCCACACACACTGTCTCACAACAACGCACACAACTCATGAGAGAGTAATGATCATGATCATTGTCATCGTCGTCATCATCATCATAACTGCTATTTTTATCATTATCAGTTCATTATCATCATCATCATCATCATCATCATCATCATCATCATTATCATTAGTACTATTACCGTTATGACACTATAATATTATCATTATTTTTATCATCATTATTATCATTATCACTATCATTTTTGTTATTATTATCATCATTATTGTTGCATGTATTATTTTTCTTCGTCTCCTTCTTCCAGACGACATTCAAAGTGAACTTTTGAAATGTGCGCATTTTTTTATTTTTCGCTTTTTTTTTTTTTTTTAAATCAGGTGTTATGGATTTGATTCACATCCTAAATCTATTGCCGCAGTGTGTTTGCCTTATATGTTGGTTGTCCATCGGATCCGATGATGACATTTACATTCTGCAGCTCATCGATGCACGCGAAGGTGGCTCTGCAGTCCTAGCCTGGAGGCGCAGAGTCTTGAACAGTAGGGGCATTGGAAGTCCGTTGTTGTGATCATCACTGCTGATGCAGCCCTGTGTCGCTTTTCTCTGGCACCAGTGAGCTTCAGGCGCCGTGCTTCTTCGTAGTTTGCAGCAGCTTTTTATTGACTGAGATTCTCCATGTTGGTCTGTCCATTAGCACGCTCCTCCAGTTCTCTCGGCTTGACGTGACACCACTGGATGTTTGCTTTCACAGTGTCTTTGTATCGCAGCTTTGGGCGGCCTTGGTTTCTCTTGTCGAGCTGTAGCTCACCATACATCAGGCGTCTTGGCATCCTAAACTCCTCCATACGGATGACATGCCCCACCATCGAAGATGGGCCTTGATGAGCATGGACTCAACGCTGGTGGAGTTGGCACGTTCCAGGACCTCCAGGTTGGTGATGTGGTCCTGCCAGCTGATTCCGAGATACTTGTTCGGTAGTCTAGTTGTTAGCGTGTCCACCCGTCAAACGGGAGACCGGGGTTCGTTTCCCTGATCTACATTTTTTGGCTTGATATGTTAAAAGAAACAAAAAAATTCACCATGTAACCATTCATGTGGGTGTGAACGATTGTCCGTCAGGAGCTGTTACAGAAGATACATGGGACACACTCTTCTGTCCAGTGTTCGACGTGCTTTCCCTGAAGCATGTATACACATGAGTTCCATAGTTCCTGCGATCGATGATCATAACCTCAACAACGCAATTCTTCCTTCTAACAAAAATCTATCTGCTGTGTGCAAACGCCATGAAACCCTCTTCATTGATCATCTCCCATCATTCAGACACCCCTCAAAACGGAACCTCTATCATGACCATATTCACTTAAACAAAGCTGGAACTGCACAATTGGTTCTGGACCTCAGAACAGCTGCTGATATAAAACATTCATTAGAGAGCTCTCGTTCTCAAAGCACAGCAAGCTCTGGAAAGTCATCAGCATTCAGAAATCACAGAAATGTTCAGAATGACAGTCCCAACAAAACCTTTTTCCACCTTTCCAGTCAACACAATGGAGCGTATCGTCATTCGAACTCTGTCTGTTTACCATCCTTCCATCATCGTTCATTCCCACAAACCATGTCTTACAGTGAAATCCCATCAACCGTACCCTGTCATGACCTTCCACTAAACGTCCCTCACCCTGATCATCCTGCATCCGCAATTCACCATGATTACTATCCATCTGCTCCTCATCCTGACTATCATGCATTCGCCCATCATTCTCGCTATCATGCATCCGCCCCTCATCCTGGATACCCTGCAGCCTCCAATCATTATAACTACCCTGCCGCCGCCGCTCAACATAACTACTACCGAGCAGCAGCCGCTCCTCGTAACTACCCTGCAGCCACCGCTCGCTGTAACTACCGTGCAGCAGCCGCTCACCGTGTTTACCCAGCAAGCGCGCTGCTCACCGTGCCGCTCACCGTGATTACCAGCAAGCGCTGCTCACCGTGCCGCTCACCGTTACAACCGTGCAGGCGCCGCTCACCGTGACCACCCTGCAGGCGCCCCTCGACATGAATACAGTCCAGCTGCCGTTCACCATGACAACCCTGTAGCCGCCGCTCACCGTGTGTTTCTACAGTCTTCCCCTCACACCGTGTGGGGCGGCGCTACGACATCTACTCGCGGTCATCAACACAAGAAAACGACAGTCAGTCACAATTTAGACCAAGTTAATCAGTTCCTGTTATTCAATCTTGGTCACCAAAATATGAATGT
>JADBJO010000681.1:177500-182500 GCA_016801955.1 Conus betulinus | reverse complement strand
CTAACAGATATCCTATATGTAAAAACTCTGCTGTCGAATGCATTCGTTATTGGTTAAAGTTAATACAAATGGACGAGCAAAGAATTCCTCGCAAAGCATGTATTTCATTAAATGATTAAGACATTAAAGATAAAGTAAAGTGGATGTCATTAGTGCGTAACTGTTTGTTTGAGTATGGTTTTGGGTGTGTCTAGTATAATCGGGGAACTGGAAGCATTACTGCTTTTCATTCGTCCATTTCACAGACTGTAAGGGGCAAAAATGGACTGGACATATTCAGACCAGAGGAAGATTTAACATGTAAAGAACCTTTTGTGATGCACTTTATTGAAGCCATTTCTATGACCGATTTAAATCCACATTTGCAATATGTCACAACAAGAGTGAGACTTGAAATACCAAATTTAACCGCACATACAGCTTTAAACACAGAGCTGTTGACACAATACTTAAATTTGTCCATTGTGTGAAGAGGCAGAAGAAAAAGAAGTACATTTTGGCTTGTGTTGTCCAGCTCTCAGAAGTATTCATCAAAGTTTTTTTTTTTTTTTAAACTTAAAAACTATCGACATCCTTTTAATTCAAACTCAGCTTACTCACGTCATCACAATGGTCTCACGATGAACGAAGTTTCTCACTGTACTTGTATAAAGCATTTATGCTGAAAGAACTAGAAACATCATAGAGATATGTACTCCATTTGATTTTGTTTTGTTTTCTTTCTGTGTGTGGTCAGTGGTACTTGTGAAGAAGTTTCCTTTCATGTATTCCTGCTTCTTTGTGACTGTGATTTTCTAATGCGATGTTCATACTCCCCTTCGTAAGGGGCCTTTGACCTATTATGAATAGATTTTACGACTCTGACTCTGTCTCTCTCCCTGTGTGTGTGTGTGTGTGTGTGTGTGTGTGTGTGTGTGTGTGTGTGTGTGTGTGTGTGTGTGTGTGTGCGTGCGTGTGTGCGTGCGTGCGTGCATGTGCGAGTGTGTGTGTGTGTGTGTGTGTGTGTGTGTGTGTGTGTGTGTGTGTGTGTGTGTGTGTGTGTGTGTGTATGTGAAGTTATCGATGGATGTGAAAACGGATGAGCAATCACTCCTGGGCATGCAGTTGAATGAACACTCTCTGTATCTATGCACCAAAGTTATACCTAGTTCGGCTGCCTACTTAATAAGAGAACGACTGAAGCGGCACCGTTTCTACTACTGGAATGACGTCTTCAATACTGCACAGCATCACGGCCGAGTGGTTAGAATACCTAAAAGGGAAATCAAAGGTCCGTGGTTGGAATCACGTGGGGGGCTTTTCTATATTGTTCTTTCAAAAGGTATTATATTCATGTTGGACTCTTTTTATGCTTCCTTTTCTTTTTCTTTTTTTTTTCCAAATTGTAGATTTTTAAGTCAGCTGGAACAATCCTTTCTATGCACTTACTGTTTGCTTTTCGGAATAATTCAGGTTACAGTGTAGCCTATATACTTCTAGACTTCTAGTACATACAGAAGTGTGTGTGTGTGTGTGTGTGTGTGTGTGTGTGTGTGTGTGTGTGTGTGTGTGTGTGTGTGTGTGTGTGTGTGTGTGTGCGCGCGCGCGTGCATGTGTGTGTGTGTGCTTATGTCTGAGAGCGCGTGCTCGCGCGTGCGTGCGTACGTGTGTGTGCATGCGTGTGTGTGTGTGTGTGTGTGTGTGTGTGTGTGTGTGTGTGTGTGTGTGTGTGTGTGTGTGTAAACCTTTCGGTGGATTCCAGCAGTCTTTGTCGGCTCTTAACGCAGACTATGTGGAGTAAATCTATGTGGGCACATTCATGTCGGTGAATTCCAGCCGCAATCTGTATAGATTGCTAACAGTAACAATGCAGACTATCCCCATTTAAAAATAAAAAATCATGAATAGCACGGATTCCAATAATGATAATTAATCGAGCTTATATAGCGCTCTTCGATGAGAGAAAAAGACTGATCCTCAGAGCGCTTCACAATACAGGAAAAAATAAAAGTTTCCATAAACATTGCACAATATTGAGAAAAAAGGCATCAAAACAACAGGTCACAAAGCAAGCACTGAAACAGATGCACAAGCCCCACCCCCCTCCCCCCCCACTCCATCTTCTTCCCATTGCCACCCCCCCCCCCCCCTCCCAACCACCACCCCCACACACTACACATATGACATTTTATGAACAACGTTCGTCAAGAATTTGGGAATAGAAGAAAAGAACCAGCTCCCACACCCACACCCACCTGCCCACCCACCGCCTCCAATTTCGTGAACGCTGCACGGGGTACAATTTAAAACATGCAGAAGGGAGCACCCACACCCACAGACACACACACACACACACACACACACACACACACACACACACACACACACACACACAAAGGGCAAACTCGACACGAAGCAACAAAAACCCACGCGCGTAAAAACGCACACACACGAACGCACGCACACAAAAGCAAAAGCACATAAGTATTCAGGCACGGAAACGCCCGTGCACATACAAGAGGCGAAGGGATGGAGAATGCATGGGAAACACGCATTAACTCGTAAGCTATGAAGAAAAAGACAAAAGGACTTCTGAAAGAGATGCGTTTTGAGACTAGATTTGAACGCAGAGAGAGTCTGTGAAGAGCGGAGCTGGGAGGGGAGGGAGTTCCAGACAAGGGGGGCTTGATAACTGAAAGAACGTTGGCCAAAGGATTTCAGTTTCATGCGGGGAAGCTTGAGAAGTTGATCACTGCTAGAGCGGAGAGTGCGAGAGGGTTGATGAGTGACAAGTTTGTTGGGAAGATAAGCAGGCAATGTTTCATTAAAGTGTCGGAAGGCAAGTGTTTGCGAGTTTATACTGAATGCGCGCATGAATGGGAAGCCAGTGTAGTCTAACTACAGAGGTGTAGTGTGGGTTCTTTTGGACTTTTGGAAAACAAGTCTGGCTGCGTTGTTTTGTATACGTTGAAGTCGGTTTATATCGATAGTGGGAAGACCGGCAAGAATGCTGTTACAGTAATCGACTTTTGACATGATGAGGGAACAGATAATTGGGCAGTTCCTTTCTGTGTGAGATATGAGCGAATTGACGCAATCTTTCTCAAAACCAAATAGGCTGAACGACACAGGTGACCGATCTGGACATTCATGGACAGCGTACTATCCAAATGGACACCAGATCCCTCACACTGTCTTCAAAGGGAATTTTGTTGGTTCCAGCTTGAATAGATTTTTCAGAAATGCGATCCAAAACAGAACGAGGTGCTGCCAACAGAGTCTCAGTTTTTTTCATCATTTAGCTTAAAGCTTTTTTTTAAGCATCCACGATTTAACAGACTGGAGACACAGTTCAAATTCCGATACCAAAAGTTGGAATGCAGCAGGCTCAGCAGCATCGTTCAGCTGGGTGTCATCGGCAAATATCTGATGAGGAATCCAGTGTTCCTCAATGACCATAGATAGAGGTTGAATATACAGAGAGAAGAGAAGGGGGCCCAAAACGGAGCCTTGGGGCACACCAAAGTCCAGGGGAAGGGGAGAGGAGACCTTGCCATTAACAGACACAGATTGTGTTCTGCCAGTCAGGTATGACCAAAACCATTCTAATGCAATGTCTGTCATACCGAAAGACACCGAAAAGTCTTTTTAAAAGAATACTTTAGTCGATAGTATCAAATGCGGCACTGATATATAGCAAAGTCAGGACCGATGCTTTTTTTTGTTGTCAGCGGACCGAAGGAGACTGTCAGTCACACAAAGCAACGCTGTTTCGGTACTGTGATTCTGTCTGTATGCAGACTGGTTTATTTCATACAGATTGTGCTGGGACAGATGGCGTTCAAGTTGCACAAAGACAACCTTTTCCCGGAGTTTTGGAGAGAGAGAAAAGGAAGGTGAGAGAAAACAGGTCTAAAGTTTTTAAGTTCATCGGGACATAGGCCATTTTTCTTTAGAAGAGGAACTACCGCAGCATTTTTAAAACATGCAGGAACAGAGCCAGTAGCCAGAGAAGCATTTATAATTCTCGTGAGAACTGGGGCAAGATCGGCAAGATTCTGTTTGGTGAGGTTGGTGGTGATTGGGTCAAGATCACAGCACTTTGTGGCAGACTTGGAAATAAGTCCTGAGACGAACGATTCAGACACTGTGTCAAAACAGCTAAGCTTGGGGCCATTAAATACTTTGAAGTTTGGCGGGCCAGCGTTTTGACAATCCAAATCATGCCTTATTTTGGACACTTTCTCATGGAAAAAAAAAAACGTTTCTGGAGAAAACGTTTCTGGAAGTTGGCATGGGTCAAGGTTGCTTGGGGGGGGGGGACTTGAACTGTGCCCAAGAGCTGACCCAGCCACTGCATACAACTGGTTTTGAGGAGGTACAATCGGCAATAAGGACACTAAAGTATTTTACTCGGGCGTTCTTAGTAAACGTAGAGTAAGAGTTCAGTTTTCTTTTGTACTCTTCTTGGTGGACAGTCAAACCAGTTGACCTCCATCTGCGCTCCACCTGACGCACATCTTTCTTTGCGTCCCTGACACTGTTGTTTCTCCACGGCGCTGAGGGGCGGTCAGTCACCATCCTGGTGACCAGAGGGGCGTGCTGGTCCAGAATGCGGCGGAGACCCACAATGTAGTGGTCGGCAAGCTGGTGGTCCGGGCAGTCCCTCAGATCACAGGCCACCAGATGCCATACGTCTGCATGGAACGCTTTAGGATCGATCCGCTTCAGGTCCCTGGACTGCACCATGCGCTGTTTTCTCTGGGGCTCCTCCATGGCGAGGGCTCCTATGATGGCCTCATGGTCAGAGAGGGGGATGGTGAGCACGGCACAGCACAGCTGGACACAACAGTGGAGTTTTCACGCACTCTGCACCAGTCCAAAATGTGACCGCATCGATGGGGTTGGCTGATCAACAAGCTGTTTGAGGCAGTGGTCACTGAAGAGGGTCTTTAGTTGTTTGACATGGGGACAGGACAGGGGGTCAAAATGAAAGTTCAGATCGCCAGCAATCATAATTT
>JADBJO010000681.1:165000-167500 GCA_016801955.1 Conus betulinus | reverse complement strand
AACTTAATAATAATAGTAATAATGAATACTTATATAGCGCCTATTCTCGGCTAGAGACCAAGCTCTAAGCGCTTTACAATCAACACACGTTTACACAACGGGCTGCCTACCTGGGTAGTGCCGACTGAAGAGCTGCCAGCTGGCGCTTCATTCAGTTTCCGTTTCCCGTGTCATCCAGTCAATATCGTTCAATATCGTTCACTCAGTTTCCTTACTTCCTCCATTCTTTCAATCTCTCACGCAGGGTGCATGCTATGTATAACGTGTCATCCATACCAACGGCCGAACTGGCCTTCTCTTCCGAAAGTTGGTGATGGGATTTTACGTGTGTGCAAGATGTTATGCGTGCGTTCACACACGGAACCTCGGTTTATAGTCTCATTCGAAGGACTGTATGGGGAATGGAGTCAGAACCAATGTAACTCCGAGGGAAAAATCCCCCTGTACCGAAATTCGAACCCGTAACCTCAGATCACGAGTCCGGCGCTCTACCAACTGAGCTATTGAGTGTAGTCTGAGTGAGTGAGTGAGTGAGAGAGAGGAGAGAGAGAGAGAGAGAGAGAGAGAGAGAGAGAGAGAGAGAGAGAGAGAGAGAGAGAGAGAAACAAACAGTAGTTGTAGTTCTGGTAGTACGGAGCATAACCGAGAACGAGACATATCTTTTACGGGCTTATTAAATGAGAAAACAACAGCAATAATATAATAATGATATTGATAATGAGAATAATCATGATAAAAACACTACTAGTAGTACTACTAATGATAACAGCACCAAAACAAAAACAACAATAATAATCAAAACAACAGCAGCAAAAGCAACAACATTAACGACAGCAACAGCAACAACAATAATAACAATATCAATAACGGAATGTATTCAGTCAAAAGGGAAGATAACTCCAGGATTAATTCTTCAGCTATCTATGAACTACTTCGTGTTATATTTGTGTAGAACATTCTTTGATGCCCTTTACCTCTCTGTGTCGTCATCATTCTCCCCGTTATCATGGGAACACTGATGCCATTAGCTTGCATACTAGCTTGAAAAAAAAAAGGGCAAAAAACAACAGGTTCTGAAGACGGTCAATCTCTTCACAAACCAGTAATAACTAAGGCCATGATTACCACTGAATTTGCTGTTTTATGATTACTTATTTCTTGATTTTCAGTCTGATATGCCGATCAAACATGATCATCATGAAAATAGTGATTATGCTTCGTGAAAGTTGATAATTATGATTCTTGAGAACACAGCCTGTTTTGACTCATGTGTGTGCGTGCTGACATGGCACGGACCATTGACCGGAAAAAAAAAAAGCCTTCTTTGCAAATGCGCAGAATGCCACACGTGAGACAAATGTCATAATTAACTATTTTCACGGCTCACTGAACACTGTGCTGCATTGGATTCAAAACCTTGTTTCCTTTCTTTTGAATTTGTGTTTGATGCCTTTACGACGTCAACAGTATGAAAAGATTTCTATCTACGTGAAAAAATAACACTTTTGACTTGAACTTTACTGTTTATTGTTCTCTTACAATAATGATCACTCTTTCGCGTGAAAAACAATAATCATCACGTTTCATTTTATCACCCCAAAGTACGCTATATTGACTCTCTCTCTCTCTCTCTCTAACTGCCGGACGTGTCATATTCACATGAAAAACAGAATTCATTGCGTTTCATTTTATCACCCCAAAGTACGCTGTATTGACTCTTTCTCTCTCTCTCTCTGACAGACAGACAGACAGACAGACACACACACAGACACACACACACACTCTGTGTGTGGGAGCGTGTACATGCGCGCGTGCGTGTGCACGTGCGTGCATGCGTGCGTGTGTGTGTGTGTGTGTGTGTGTGTGTGTGTGTGTGTGTGTGTGTGTGTGTGTGTGGACATGGATGGGGAATAAGGGAATAGGACGTTTGCCACGCTCACATGCTCGCGTGGAACGGCGTGCTGTGGCTGTGCCAATGGTTACTAGCTGGCGTGAACAGCAGTGCCAGCCTGACAGACCGACTGCACACTCTTGGCAGCTTCCAGTTGGCATCAGATGTGGGAAGCAGCTAATTCTGAAGAAAATTGCTTTTACATCCGCTTTTTTTTTCCAAAACTGTTTGTATCAGTCTGTTGTCATTTGGAAACAAAATTATTAAAGTCTGTCATTTGAAATAAAAGCAAATTTCGCGTCGCAACAATTTCGCCGAACTGATGTTCACGATAATTAAGATAAAAAGAAAAAAAAAAGAAAGAAAGAAAGAACGTAAGAATTTCACCGAGTTGATATTCACACATTGGCTTCCGTTTAGGATCAATGATACGGAAGCTTTCAAATAATCATGCGCAGGAAAGCCGTATATGTCCAACTGGGTTACAATCATTTTTGTTTCATGATATTTTCCATGGATGATTTTTTTTTTTTAATTTTAAGGAAAATGAGCTACATTTAAAGAACAAAACTTGCGGTTTTGTTGGCTTTTTTTTTTTTTTTTTTTTTT
>JADBJO010000681.1:155000-160000 GCA_016801955.1 Conus betulinus | reverse complement strand
CAGAACACCTGCATGAGGAAGGCTTCTTCTCTGAAGATTCACCACTTCACTCACGAGCACAGCGCTTCACTCTTGTTACGTATACCGTGCTCTAATAAAACGTTGAGTTGGCAGTTCTGGCCCATTCGCCTCTTACTTGTTATAAATTCATGTGAAAATGATCACTTTGCTCACATACTCGCAACGGAACACGCTGAAAACTGGAATTTTCCAGTCTAAGTGTGGAGGGACATACCAAGCAGAAAATAATAGCCACCTTTGACACGAGTATCACACGAAAATGCATCCTGCCTAACCAAGGCAAGCTGATGTCCCATAGTAGTTCAGTGTGATTCAGAGCGCCGTCAATAGACTGTGGACTCTGTTTCGAGCCATCGGCAACACTGAAAATAGGCCCTGCTGTTGAAGACCAACGGTGACAATTTCATGCCAGGATTGCTTCGTCTGCCTCAAGCACCTTAGAAACCGCTTTTAGTCTGTCTGCACTACGGTCCAGATGTACACACCTTGGTGTGCGCCGAGTCTCTCAGCCAGGCAGTGCGTAACCTGGCGACTTGCTGCAGGGTTGAGCGCCCGAGGACCTATCTGTGATCACCAAGCGTAACCGACAGGCCCGACTCTAACATCACCACTAGACCACATAATGTAACTGAAGGAACGTTCACCTCAGTGACGAGTCTCACTTCCTGCTTCAAAGCCCTACGACAGATGGCAGGTCTTTCACAGGCCCGAAGAACGTTACACTCCAAAGAGCATGAAACGGGGCACTCTGTTGGTGTCCTCATGGTTCGGGGTTGCTATCAGCCACAGCGGAAGGATCCTGGTGTGGGTGCAAGGTGCACTCACCGCCCAGCGCTACATTGCCCACATGTCACAGCCACATGACCTTCCTCTCCTGGCTGCCGCTGCCGCTGTTTCCCAGCATGACAATGTCTGACTGCACGCAGCACGCCTCAACCAGAATTCCCTGGCTACCAACGATGTCAACATACTCTTCTGGCCGTCCACGTTGCCAGATCTGCATCATCTGAGAGAGAGCATTTTGGACGGGAACTGGACGGACGTATCAGAAAGCGATTTAAGTCTCAACAGTTTCTGACTTTTTCACATGAAAAAAAAAAAAAAAGAAGTACTATGTAAAAACATTAAAAATTTCTCCAGTATTTTTTCTGTTCGTGAATGTGTTTGTTTGCTAGGCTTTTTTGTTAAAATAAACTTTTCCATTAATAACACAAAACATGTTTTTGGATATATTGTAACACATTTCACACACACACACACACACACACACACACACACACACACACACACCACACACACACACACACACGCAAAATCACTCATCGGTAATCAAAAATCAAGGGGAGAACTGCAAAGAGTTAATCCCCCCAGCAGATCTAGATCAGCCCTTTCAGGCGCTTCAACAAGAGCGGACCAACATTCCTCTGCAAGTGATCCGAGAGGTGATCGGACGCCTGCCCAGGTAGGCCACCTGTGATGTCTGCTCGAGGCTGCCCATACCCTCCCTAGTGACAGCATCCCACTGAGATGCACAATATCATCGCTTGAAATGAGCTTATTCGCTGATGAAGGGTCAGAATGCAAGACCGTTGGGTAAAAAGTTCCACGGTTAAATGTGAAAAAAGAAAAAGGATAAGAAAGTGGATTGGAATATTCAGAGTATTATTCAAATTCACTGACGAAGGGTCAGGATGCAAGACCTTTGTATGAAAAGTTCCATGGTTAAATCTGGAAAAAAAAAAAGTTGACAGGAATACTCATAGTATTAATCAAATTCGCGGGCGGAAGAAAAAAAAAAAAGTGTTTCCTCTTTGGACAGTATGACAACATAATAGTTTATACAAACGGCATATTGTTGTTATTGTTGTTGCTTTTTTTTCTTTTTTTTTGGAGAGGGGGGGGGGGGGGGGTAGAGTAAAAACATGTGTAATGATTGAGAAGTGGGTTTGTCTCGGGAGTAATTTTATGACGAGCTCGAACCGTTGTTGTTCTTTTCTTCCTGTTTGAAGGGCTGCAAACGTCCTTGTTACAGAAACCGAGCCATATTCCATCAGGTTCCCTATAGAACACTACACCATGATGATGCTTTACTGCCATGTATTGGACTCTTATTGTCGAGAAATATCAGACGTTATCTTCATCCGAGATACCATCATGAGGAACGAACGTTGTTAAACTCACCTACAGACTCAGTACTGACGGCTAAGTAATACGTAATAATAAACGGAAAAGCCCGCATGAATGGAGCTTCTCATAAATCACAAGTTTATGACAGAACTCAGTGCTAAGAGCAGACTTTGGGAGCCTGCCTCAGAATACCCAAAATGTGATAGTATACAAGTAAAGAGTTCTTGAAGTAAAGGACATTTTGCAGACAGACATGTGGGAGAGTTCTTTTAAACGTGCTCCAAGCCCTGACAAAGAGCTCAGAGCAGACTTCGGGAGCTTTGGGAGCCTTCCCCAGAATAACTTAAATGTGATATTAAACATTTTCTTGAAGTAAAGAGTTCTTTTGCACGTGCTCCAAGTCCTGACATGCTCAGAGCAGACTTTGGGAGCCTTCCCCAGAATAGCTTAAATGTGATATTACACATTTCTTGAAGTAAAGAGTTCTTTTGCACGTGCTCCAAGTCCTGACATGCTCAGAGCAGACTTTGGGAGCCTTCCCCAGAATAACTTATATGTGATATTACACATTTCTTGAAATAAAGAGTTCTTTTGCACGTGCTCCAAGTCCTGACATGCTCAGAGCAGACTTTGGGAGCCTTCCCCAGAATAACTTATATGTGATATTACACATTTCTTGAAGTAAAGAGTTCTTTTGCACGTGCTTCCAAAGTCCTGACATGGCATGGCGCATGCGGTCAGGATTGGGAATAAGCCACGACGAAAGTAAAACGGACTTGTGTTTATCATTGTCCCCGCAGACTGCAACGAAACCGACCTGGGCACAGGGTTCACCTTCTACTACAATGGCAACATTCCGACTCTGAGCATCGGCTCACAGACAGGACTCGGGGTACAAGAGTGCTTCAACGCCTGCCTCAGCACCGCCACCCCTTGCCGATCCATTGACTACCGGCCTGGGGACGGGGGATGTTACCCGGCAGATAAAACGGCCATGGAGGCGGGGTGGAATCCCGTAACCAGTGGTGGTCACAACCATTACCAGAGATTCTGTGCCTGACGGCGACGTACTCTACCTCCATCCGTCTCACCCACTCTTTATCTATCTCCATATGTCTCTTTGTTCAACTCAGGTTCCTAAGCATTGCATTCTGTGGCAGCCGACCTGTCCTTCCTTCACGGCACCGAGAATTCATTTGTCATACTATGTTGACTTCTGAGCTTGTTCAAATCCTGCTGTAGACTAAGTACCTCCCTTTTCATTTTTCTTTTCTTTTGTTTTTGTTTGTTACATGAGGTCTTCTCTGTGTTCAATGTGGCCAATTAGTTACTTTATGTATTAAGCGTGGTACATCAATTCCTTTCTGTGTTTAACATACTCCATCAATTCATCGTTGTATTTGAGTTTCTTTCTGTGTCAGACATGAACCATTAGCTCCTATCTGTATTAAACGTGGTCCATCCGTTCATCGTTGTACATCATTTCTTTATCTAAATTAAAGGTGGTCCATTAGTTGAATCGTCGTCAGTCAGCTCCTTTTCTGAATTAAAGTTGGTCCAATGCTTCATCGTTGACTGTCAGTTCCTTTCTGTATTAAATGTGACCCATCAGTTCATTGTTGCCCTTTAGTTCCTTTTCTGAATTCAGCAAGGTCCATCAGTTCCTTTTTGTATGAAACATGATTCATCTCCTTCTTACTATATCAAACATGGTCCATAGGTTTCTGTACTTAACGTGGCCCGTCATTCCTTTCTGTACTAAATATGGCCCATCAGTGCATCGTTGTCCGTCAGTTCCTTTCTGTGTTAAACATCCATCTCTCCATCTGGTCATGGTCTTCAGTTCCTTTCTGTGTTAAACATGGTCCATCAGTTCCTTTCTGTGTTAAAACATGGTCCATCAGTTCCTTTCTATGTTAAAACATGGTCCGTCAGTTCCTTTCTCTGTTAAAACATGGTCCATCAGTTCCTTTCTGTGTTAAACACTGGTCCGTCGGTTCCTTCTGTGTTCAACATGGTCCATCAGTTCCTTTTCTGTGTTCTTTGTGGTCCGTCAATTCCTTTGTACGCTCATTGCTGTTCATCAGTTCCTTGCAGCGTTCACTGTGGTCCGTCAATTTCTTTCTGTGTTCTTTGTGGTCCGTCGATTCCTTTGTAAGTTCATTGCTGTCCATCAGTTCCTTTCTGTGGTCCGTCTTTGTGGTCCGTCAATTCCTTTGTGCGTTGATTGCTGTCCATCAGTTCCTTCCTATGTTCATTGCTGTCCATCAGTTTCTTTCTGTGTTCTTTGTGGTCCGTCCGTCAATTCCTTTGTAAGTTCATTGCTGTCCATCAGTTCCTTCCTATGTTCATTGCTGTCCATCTGTTCCTTTCGGCGTTCAACCTGGTCCGTCTGCTCCTCTTTTGTGTTCATTGAGGTCTATCAGTTCCTTCCTGTGTTCATCATGATTTTTCAGTTCCTTTCTGTGTTCACCGTGTTCATTGTGGTTCCTCATCTCCTTTCTGTGTTCAACATGGTCAGTAAGTTTCCTGTTGAGTTCAGCATGATTCCTCATTTCCTTTCTGTAACTTCGTTGCAGTTGTTAACGGGGGGTTCCCCATTTGTTTTCTTTGTTCACTATAGTCCATAAGTTTCTGTTTGCGTTCATTTTGTTTCCCCATTTCGTTTCTCTGTTAATTGTGGTATATTAGTTTAAGCTCATCGTGGTCCACCATTTCATTTCTCTGTTCTTAGTGATCCATGGGTCCCCTATCATATTCATCATGTCCCTCATTTCCTTTCTGTGTACATCGTGGTCTGCCAGTTGCCTTCTGTATCAACAGTGGTCAGTCCCTTCCATTCTGTGTTCCCT
>JADBJO010000681.1:122500-147500 GCA_016801955.1 Conus betulinus | reverse complement strand
AAACGGGAAATGGTAAGCTGAAATTTGTATCAAGACAAGACCACACAAATATTGGTACACATCTGGGATGACGCAACAACAACAGCAACAGCAACAATTACAAGATTAAAAATAAAAAACACCGCCGTCAGATAAAGAGGAAGTGCCATGAAATGGTGCAGAAAGTATCTCAATCAGACATTTCAAAAGAAAGTTATTACTTCTCTAAGGACGTAAATTCCACCCTTGTTGAATGCACTTGAGTTTGGGAAAAAAAAAAAAAAAAAAAAAAAAAAGAAAAAAGGGGGAAAGAAAGATGTAGAACTCACACAAAGCAGAATCATTGATCTGGTCACATATACCTGTTACATCACATCTATCAAGTCAATAGACCACAGTGCTCATGGTTTACATTTGCTAGCTCATGACAAAATGAGTAACCAAAAGAGGGTAGTGTGGCTCATGATCAAGATTAGCAGATGCCTGGCCAATGCATCCAATGTAATCTAGTCATGTGTGGTGTGTGATGGTATGTACATGTTAGTATGCGTGTGTGTGTAGGGGGGGGGGGGGGGGGGGGGGGGGAGGATGGAGGAAATGTGCATTGTCTGGTAGCTTGATTGATATGTTGCTTTCGATCAGAAGTACATCAGATTGAACAAGGCAGGTTAGTGGAGTGGGAGTACTTGATGGTGGTAGGTGGTGGCACTGGAGCAGGGCGAATGCATTCTGAATCATTTCACCTTAGCTTTTATAGCAGTCTGTTTGAATGCAGGTAACCTACCTTCTGTTTTGTTTGTTCGTTTTTTGTTTTTTTTTTTTATTTTGTTTTACTTTGTTTTTTAACGTTTGGAGCCCTGTATCAAGGATTAAGAACAATATATGAACCACACACACACACACACACACACACACACACACACACACACACACACACACACACATACACACACACACACACACACACACACACACATGCACACACACACACACACACACGCACACATACATTGCTATCAATAAAGCAATAGTAGTAGTAGCAGTATTAACTCGAGGTGGTGGTAAGGACTAGGATACCTTATAATATTGTCTGCACTACTGATACAGTTGTATGTGTGCTTGAAATTGTGCATGTGTAGGCATCATTGTGTGCATGTGTTCGTGCATCCATTTTAAAGATATTTGTATCATATAATGTATGCCTATGATACATATAAATAGGAGCATTCATGTGTGTGAGTGTTATGTATAAATATCTGCATATAAGGGCTTGAAACTGTGTTTGGAATGAATATTCAGCGTATGATAATTTGATTTTTTTTTGTTAATGTGAAATAGGATAGTCCCAGTACTCAAATATATATGGCCAACAATTTGAAACAATTCACTTCAGAAGTATCCTGTTGATTCTGATGACTAGTTATCGCAGACATTTGAATGAAACAGTGTACATGATACAATTCTGTTGACAAAGGTAAACTTTACCTATGCTATACGAATAACAATGATGAACCAGACTTAGTAAGACATGAATTTGTATTCAAATAAATAAACGGAAAATTTTTTTTTTTTTTTTTTTCCAGAAAGAGCTCATGAGGCATGTAGAATGTGTAGATTTTGCAACTCTTGCATCTCAAAGCTTTCACACAGAAAATGCAGGCATGTGTACATGTAGATTAGGATTTTGAATTAAGCACGTATTTACTGACAATAGTTTGATGTACACATTCGCTTCGCATGCATGCATATGTGTGTGTGTGTGTGTGGTGTGTGTGTGTGTGTGTGTGTGTGTGTGTGTGTGTGTGTGCCTGTGTGTGTGTTTTTGCCTGTTTCTTCTTCAAGGAGATTTTATTGTGGGGAAGGGTGGGGATGAGAAGGTAGGATTACAGTTTTATAATTTATGGGAGAAAGAGAAGACGGAGTCATAAATGTGTACCAATTTAGACACATCCACAATGTATGATAAACCATATACTTCTTGTCGACTTAATTTATTAGTGTAGTGTTTTCTGGTTGGCTTCATTGTTTTCTTTGTTTTTTAATGCTTTTTCTTTGTTAAAAGTAGTTAATGCAGCAGAATGAACATGTCTGTCAACCAAACAACAAATATAGTCCACTGATACACAGAAACACTGTTTATTTGAAATTATAAGACAAGGTAAACATGAACACTGTGTGTATAAGACCAGAATATTAAATGCATGCGGATGCCCATCAGCAACAGAGAACATGAATAAGAGCCTGTAAACAAAAAAAGAAAGGCATGGAGGCTTGATTTAAAGAAGAAAAAAAAGGAAAGAGAAAAAAAAAGTGAAAAACGGAGACTGGAGGAAAAATGATAATAAAACTGAGAGAACAAGTCTTACAAAAAGTTCAAATAATGCATCGACCAAGCATGAACAAATGAATGACAACAGAAAATAAGGCCCATCTTGCTCTGAATTTGTTGAGAAAAGTGATTGCTTGTTCTTTACTTTCATTGTCCTTAGTGTTGTTAACTTGCCTGAAGACGACCTAAGAGGTTGAAATGCGTCATGTTTTTTCTTGTCATTCTAGTGTTTCATTTGTTCATGTTTGGTGGATGTATTACTTAAACATTTTAAGATTTGTTAACATTTCCACCTGCAGTCGCATCCCTTTACAACTGATGGAGCAAGAATAGAACAAGAACAAGATGTTGAATAATTAACATTTGAATGTACTGTTACAAATATGAAGTTACATTCTGTCAAGATCAGATCATGTAATGCCATTTCTACCAAGCTGAGGGAAGACATTAACAAGTATGGTGCTTGATACAGAACTATGATAGACCATATCTACATATATGACCGCAACATTACGATGATTTAGGCGAGAAAAGAGCATTGAATCAGCAACACACAAAGTAAAATTTTTGCATGCATAACAGAACCTATGCAGTGGAATAATTGTGTTGAACTGTAGTCCACAGGATTGCTCTTGACCCATTCATTCAACCGAGGCTTTAATAACTTTTTTGTCTTAAACAACTGGTGCCTTATTACAAATGTTGCAGGAAGTGAGTGTGCACATGCATGACCTAATGTCAGGGCCTCTCTATTGGTAGACAAAACACAGCCAACATGGCATGAATTGCTCTTTGGACCAAAACCTTCCTTCATGATAGTGTTGGCTCTGGTATTGGTGTAGTGTCAGTGGTGTTTTGTGTGGATGGATTTAAACTGTTTTGTTGTAGTTGTTGTTGTTGTGTGTTTGTTTGTTTGCACAATTTTTTTTTATTAAGTTGTGCTGTTGTTGTGTGTTTTTTCATTTGCACAATTTGTTATCATATTGTGCTTCATGTGTACATTGTACTCATACTCGGTAATGAATAGATGGATGGATAGTAAGCTAGGTTATTAATAGAGATAGATACATAAGTTGAACAAGGTTATGATTTAGGCAGAATTGTATCGCTTTGCATAGGTCATTTATTGATCTGTAGAAAGGTTGGTTGGTCAAATTTTAACCTTTTCCATGCTTTCTAGTCATCCATGACCCAGTGACTCAATAAAAACATCATATCTTATGAACGGATAGAGCTATGCTCACAAAATGTTAGGACTTTGTCAACTATCTTAAGAGCCGTTGGTCACACAAATTTCATGTGTGGGCACAATCAATTATCAGGATGAAATAGTCACGGTTCCCCCAGGGCCCATACATTTTAATGGGTCGCACATGACCTGCGCCATTGGGTGAAGAATAAGCTACTGAACCACCCTTTATCAGGTGTGGGGCTGTCAAGACCTGCATGATCTGAATATGGATAAACAATAGGGATAAACATGGAAAAGCCTCTACAAAATGTGTGGGTCTTAGATGACCCACATGATCGGGTCTGTGTCGTCAAAATTGTCATCCGGGAAAGGTTAAATAGACGGGGATGGTTAAACAGGTAGATCAAGCAGAAAATTATGCGTTAACTTTAGTTCATGGAAATGTTAAACACAGACACTAATAAGTACATAGATGTTTTGAAGTCTAAGCCTTAGACACAACTAAATATATTGATATATTGATGTCTGCATCTTCTTGTGCTTATCCACTCCCTTACATTTTACAGGTGAATCTTCGTCACCTTGATATGTCCCTCTTCTGCCAGCTCTTATCCCTAAATGAAGCCATCCAGGACTTCAAGATGTCAATCAACGATCGCTGCTCTGAGTACACAGGCTCCGAGTACACCTACTCTGAGTACACAGGCTCGGAATCTCTTTGGAGAGGGCATGGGAAGTCGCGTTGGATCCTTTTCTAGTCTGAATGATGAGAGCGACTGGAGCAGGGACTTCCGCCTGCCACAGATGACCCCAACAGCCCGCTGTGCTCGGAGGAAACTGGAGAGGATCGTGCCAGTGCCGATGACCTTGCTGCCAGCACCTCCAGTTTCCTGCAGCAGATCAAGGATTTGACAATGAGAGTGGAATCAGATTTCTGACATTTCTGGACCTGCACCGTTTGTGTAATCATAGTTTTTAAAATGCATGGTTTATCCTCAGTCAGACCTTGTAATCAGTCAATATCATCTTATGCCATTGTTTTATGTTAATATGGATCCCTGTATTCAAACTGCCATCTAGCAGATCCCCAAGCATGTTCCTCAGTCGCCCCCAATCTTCACGGACTTGAAACTTTGTTTTGTGTGGCCAGAAATTGTAGACATAGGGAAGAAATGCTGGAGTTGGGTGTTCTTGAAAAGGCTTGCAGACTTGGCCATGTCAACAACTGTGGAGGTTTAACGTGGCAGTTAAAAATGCAGAACAACTGTCCTCATCAGTTGTGATCACAAAACTTGAGGGAAAAAAACAATGAAGTTAACCAGTATCCAGAAATGTGGTGTGCATACTTATGTAGTGTGTGTATTTAAGGCCATATATGTGCAGAAGTTGTTTAAACAGACAACAACAAATAAAATGCAAGAAACAACAGGCTAGTTTTGAAATCATTATAAAGTTGAAACAATTGTTATTATTCTGATTTAGAATTAGTGATGCAGGCAACAAAAAGTATACAGAATGTCAATGGAAAAATATATCGGATTATTTGTAATGATATTCAAAACAAAATCAGAAAAAAAAATGATAATCTTTATAACTAACCAGGAAACATTTATTTGGGTGGTTTCCTTAAAGACCATTCTTGTGGGGAATTATGTGACTGTAGTGTAATGATTTTAAGTGCAAAGACATCCATATCTGCTGACCAGTATAATGGTTGCTGAAAACACCAGTAAACAAGAGCATCGTTGCTGTACCTAAACTGGGAGCAGCATTGATAATCCCACTGTTACGATGCTGCACATAAACAGCCAACTACAGCCCACAGTCTTCAGTTTTACGCCCATTGTCCGGCATTTTTTTAACTGCATTGTAGGATTTGTACTGCTACAGTTTTTACTGTTTTGTGTATGCATACTTTTTTATCTACATTTTTTTTTTTATCGTGACTCCTGAAACTTATTTTGAAGTGCCTGTGGGAGTATCATTTAGATACTGTGTTCATGACATCATTTCTGTCGTTATCTCCCTTTTGCTATTTTTCATCCTGGTTGCATTTACAGAAAGATAGGTGCTGACACTGAAGGTGCACTGAGTTTCAAGGATTTATTTGCAGTTGTGTGACTTCCAGTCAAGCAACATTCAATTCAGTGAGTGCAGTGAAGTGACAAGCAGTTTAAGGATATCTCTCAACCATGATGTCCATATTGCAATTACTGTCCACGCCCCCTCATTCCCTCACCCCTATACACTCTCCTCACCCCCATTTTTCCTCTGTATCTGTTTGTCTAGAGGCTGTTGTGAAAATATACTAAATCAGACTACACTCTTTGATGGTGAGAGTGCCATTTTAAATCACATCATCAATTACAAAGTCTGTTCAATGTTCCTACACATAGTCTGTACAATGTTCCTACACATATATACAACATATTCATGTAGCCTCTGGCATCCCATGGCTTTGGTTCCCTTCAACACGTATCAGTTCAGTTGTCTTGAAGGTCCATAAACATCCTCAATAGTACAGACTTTGGGCCTCACAGCAGAGTGGAATTGTTCTGTCATCAGGTCACCAAATCCATTCGATTTGAACTCTTAAGTTAAAGCGTGCAACTAGAACTCAATATTTCTTCCATTTGGAGAAGAATCAGAATCAGAAGTTGTTCTTTGAATTGTAGACTTCTGTTCCCAAACTGAGTGTTACTTCCTCATCACTGAGGCAGGTTGCTGTGGCTTTAGTGCTCCTGACCACTTGTAGGTCAGTCTTTTTGTAGCCCCCCCCCCCCCCCTCCTCCCCCCATCTAGAAAACTATACTCATCTCTAGTGCTGTGCAGAAGTAAAGATTTCTCTTTTTGATAAATGTAATTTGGGAAGATCGGTGTGAGTGGTCACCCAGCTTTCTCCACTTCAACATACCGATTCATATTCATGCTCACCACTGAAGTTATTTAATAATCATTCCTGCTATGAATGCAATTATGACTGCACAGATTTTGCTTAGTGAGAATAAGTTTGCTTTGTGTGGTTAAATGGGCTTCCATGAAGTAAATGCAGAACAACCGGTTGTGGTGCACATTTCATTTTCAAATTTACAGCAAGTTTATGAGCTTTTGCACCATGATGATATAAATAATGGAAACTTCACACACACATACACATACACACACCTCACACCCACCCCACCCACCCAAATGCAATTGCTCATGCACACCTGTGTATGCCCGCATGCACACGCAAACACACACACACACACACACACACACACACATAAGCACAAACACTTGGAAACATGAGTGAACCAGGAAGGATTGGTTTGCACATGTTTATGTGACATTTGGTTTTGTCGCTGTATTGAAATATCGTCACAGTGGATTGGGCTCTACTGAACTTGCTCAACTGGAAATTAACACATAGCTGTTAGTAGCTCTGAAAGAGGAAACTGTAAAGTTGCAGTGGTAGAGGAACAGATTATAAACGTTGCACAATCAATCATGCTTGCTTTCCTGTCCACCAACCTTTTTCTTTATATTGGTGTGATTTCGTGATGAAGTGGGGTTTTTTTTTTTTCATGTACAATTCCTACCTGAATGGCCAGATAATGTTCCTAATGAAAAATACCTGCCCAGGGAAATTTCAAGACAGGTTTGTCACAAGCAAGGCTTCTCACAAATGTGTATAAGTGGAGACATATATGCCCTTATATTAACTTTCGGCTCTTAAAGACAATTGTTTCCAGTCTAAAGCCTCCGTGTATGACATGGCACAAATTAAACCGAGAGGATTTTAGATCCCTAAATAAAATGTAAAGATGTCGCTGCCCCCTCCCCATCTCCCCTCCTCCTTTTTTTTTTTTTTTTTTTTTTAATATAATATATTGCTTTTGCAGGGGAAGGTGGGGAGGAAAAGTGGGGGGAAAGAAGGGATAGTGGAGAGAAAAGTTGGGATGGGATTCACGTTAAAAGAAACATGTTATTCTGGTGAGCGACTTGTATGCAGTGACAGCACTGATATGGCCCTTTGTGGTCAGCTGGGATGTAAGCAATATTTCCTTACCTTAAACAAAAGAAATTGATTTTGTGGGAAAAATACTCCAACAGTATTTCTAGGCCATATAAATCTGTATGTACAAGAACATTGGTTTATATAACCAGCCTTTCCATTGACGGACATCACAGACCACAACTTGTGTGAGACGTAATACCTTTTCCATTTGTTTTCCTTGACTATGAAGTAAGCTTAACTTCAACATACTGTATCCACTGGAATGAAGTATAATATTTTTTTTTACAGTGAAACTGCTGAATGTTGTAATGAAATGCCACAATTTCAATGGATACTTCCAAACAAAAAGCGTTTTTTTTTTTTTTAACTTCTTAAAGTATGTTTTACATATTACCAGTAAAATTTTGCCTCTGTGTAAAATAGTTCTGCTATTATTATTTTGATAGTAGCTGGTATGATAATCATATTTACAGTATGTATGTTCATCATGCATTGATATACTGAGGGGGAATAATTTTACATGTCTATCTGTAACTCTTCTCCCACCCTCTCCCATTTCTGACATTCCTCCCTGCTCCCTGATATAGAGTTGCATATGACAGCTTGCATGCTTTGCTTTCATTTTATCATAAATATGTTTGGTTTCTCATTGATCTGTTTCATTTTCCTAAGATCTGATAGAGAAATACAATAAATGGTGCTTTTTGTTCATGATGGTTTTTGAAAATATGTTGTTTTTTTTTTTGCTTGCATGTTGTTGGAATATTGAGACAGTGTATAATCTTCCAGTAGATGGAAGTTATGCTTTATTTTTTGTTCAAGTGTTTTGGTGTTGTTTTTTTTTGTCGGCCAGTTGTTACGTTAATTGAAGCAGTCCATATGTCTCTTTTTTTTTTCTTTTTTTTTTCATAAGTCCATGCAGGTATCTGTCATGCTTAGCTTCATTCTTACCATACACATACATCATTAGTGATTCAAAAAAACATGTGGCAGTCCTCCAGGATCTTATTGATCCTTGTTTGAAAGATATCCTGGGAACTTTTCAGCCCAAAGGGAAGATGATGCCAACAATAGCAACTAGAAAGGGTCCTGAAGATTGCCAGGTGCTTGCTGTCCTGGTCCAAGGGCAAGAACAGTACCCAGTTTTCACATCAACCTTGCTGAAGACTTTGGAGGCGGCAAACTGATTTTTCTCTTTTTTTGTTGTTGTAAGGATAGGGATGTCATGGGAACAAAACTTTGAAAGTGTTGTTCTGTTTTTCAAGTTCAGTGCACATGCGAAGCAATCCGTCCTCCTTGACTGAATAAGCCAAGCTTAAGCACCAGTCTGTGTGTTCTTGCTTCTATGACCTGTCTGAGGGCACCTTTTTTTTTTTCAATGTTTTAAGCATACTCTTAAGCTGGTCACTATTGTGTACTGAGTGTTGGCATAGTCTCAGCACCAGACTGTTGTGAGATGGTTTGATTCCTTGTTGCCAAGAATGTCAGATTATCCTGGAAGGGCTTTCTTGAGGAGGTGGATTGAGGTGACATCAACAAGGTCAGCTACATTGCAGTGGATTGTCACACACCTTGGTTTCTTACATGTAGTCAGACCAGTGATGGGAAGACAGTTGACGTCCCTCCCACAGTGAACTAGGCAGTTTTGAAAGCCTTCATTGTGATGAAGCTGCAAGTTCATTTAACTTGACACATGAGATCTAGTTGCAAAGTGAGGTGACTGCAGGCGGAAATCTAAACAAATTTTAAATATTAATGTTAGCACACACACACACAAAAAAAAAAACCATGGACAAACGAATCACAAGGCAAAACAAGACAAGTTTCGACCTCTTAGATCTTCTTGAGGCAAGATACAAAACAATGAGGGCAACGAAAATGAACAAGCAGTCACTTATCTTCATCCACTTCAGCACAAAATATGTGGTTGCTTGTTCATTTCCGTTGTCCTGATTGTTTTGTATCTGGCCTCAAGAAGACCTAAGAGGTCAAAACATGTTGTGTTTTGTCTTGTGATTCATTTGCCTATGATTTTGTTGGTGGTGTGCAAACATTAATATTTAAAATTTGACACACGAGGTCTCCTGTTCATTGTAATGTGTCAGGTGTTCTGATAGGTATTCTGAGCATGAGTATCCACTTTCTGCATGTCTGGCCAAATGTGCTCAATGGCAGTGTATAGCCTGAAGCACTTGTGTTGATCTGCGGTTTGATTTTCCCAATTCTATCTTTAATAGTCTGATATGTCCAAAAGGGTGAAGGATTTTGTGTTGCATGATGGATCGACTAATTGTGGGGTGTGCTTTTGAGGCTCAGTGTGTGACAGAGGAGCTCTGGTCATCTGCTGTCAGCTTGTTGATCTTTTTGCTGGATCAGCGTTGATTCAGTGGCTTGTTGCAAGACGTTTTGTCGCCCTTCTTGCGACGATGGCACACATGCCACCAATGAGTGGTTTTGTTGCACTGCTTGCAGATGTCGTCATAAAGTGGACGCTTTCAAGGTGCATGGGTGAGATCACAGTTACTACAGTCACTTTTTGATCTGGTCAATACTTCTTTGTTTTTACCTGTGTGTAGAAATTTTCCCCATAGCTGCAAGATTTGTTTGTGACCAGCAACGATTGCTTCAAAGTGTCTGTTCTCTCTGCCATGGCTTCTTCCAATGTGTGTCCCTTTGGCTTCCTCAGTGTATTCCCTCTGAAAACCCTCAGTGGGGGTAGATGTGATTAAGATTTCAAGGGGGCATTTTGCCATCTCGTCTTCCTGAAACTCACACTTATATGCAGGTGTACAAGCTCAGAGTATCAAGTCATCCTTGGATTTGTCACTGCACTGCTGGCAGTCCTTAAGATGGAGATAGTGCACGTGGAAGCTACTACTGCTCATCTTCATTCTGACCCAAGAAAATTCCCAAAGTTTGATCTGGCTTGTCGGCGTATGATAGGCTAGAGATGTTTTGATGGTGAATCCAATCATCACCAAAGCTTTAAAGAATATCAAATGTGAATTTGTTTTTTAATGTTCACTTCGAATAAATGTAATGTTTGTGCATGACTCTAGACAAGTAATTGTGTGTGGTATATCTGCTGCTACCATCGATGAATGGCAGTGTGAGCAAGACAGAAAAATGACTAAGAATAGAACAAGTCAGTGAAATTAAAACAGTGCAATGTAAGTGAATGATCTGATGACTTGCAAGAAATACAGTTGAGTAGGCAATGGAAATTACCAAACACAAATATCAACATATCATTCAGTATGCAATGATAGGATCATAGATAATTTGAACATGTATATGATGAAGCATATCTTCTATTTCACATACACACAGAGATGATTTTGTTGTTTTGGAATGAGAGAAAATGTGATAGATAAAAGGTATTTTACATTTCCCTTCATCCATTGTGGAATTCATTTTATCATGAGTCGAAAGATTAGATTCTCGGTGTAACGTTTTGGGGGCACTGGCAAAACTTGAGTAACGCCATTTGATCCTTGTTGCCATGAATGTTGTTCACTAGTGATCCTGTTGGCTCACACATGTGACCTATGATTATAAATGGGCATCAAAGTATCTGGCTCAAAAATTGTATTAACAGTTCAAAAAAGGTGTGGAGGGTTGATGTTGTTGAATTAGAGATGTGAGGTTCATTAACACAGTGTTAATCATGAATGTGTACAGCAACTTGAACCAAAAATCTGAAATTCATCAATATCAACTCTCCGACACATTTTCCAAGCTGTTGTGTCATTCAGAGCACACCTCTATGGTCCCCATTCGTGAGAATGGGTCACATTTTTAGCCTATCAAAGGTGTCTCAGAATTTAACAGCAAAAGTAATATGGTTAAAGCTGTTTCTGATTTGAATGGAAGCCTGCCACCTGACAGCTCAACAGGTGCAAATTTGGCTTGTGCATAGGTAGGTTCCAACTTAGTCTGTCACTGGCTGGTGACTTTCTTTGTGCAGGCATGCAGATCTGACATATCGTACAGGGCGTACAGGTCTTTATTTCGATGGCCTGCTCTCTATCCCTGCTGTCACTGTGGTACATCTCTCAAGAATGACATATTTACTCTGCCGTCTTACCAGAAAGGGGACTGAGACCATGCAAGGCTGTGTTTTTTAAATGGAAGGGAGCAATGCAGTAGAATTTTTTTTTAATGCACTGCAGTTTTTGTGCAGAGGGAGGTGATGTGGTAGAATTTCTTTGGAAGTGTTGCTGCATAACCCTCGATTACTCAGTGGTGCTTTTGAACATAATTTTGGTGTGGGCATATGTTTTTTGTTATTTAGAAATGAAATGTAGTTAATTTGAGCACAGGCTAAGGTTTTGACCACAACTATGTATGATTAGACATTCTTGTACATGAGGAGAGAGAGAGGTGGGTAGTAGAAGGTATGTGTTATACCTTACTGTCTTGCTGAGTGTGAAGTGTCATTGTTTATTTTGCTGTGAATTGCTATGTTTTATTCTTCTTTGTTTCGATATACCTGTCTGTTCAGTGTTTGCTGAAATATCTGATGTGTTAAGCTGACTGCACAAAGTATGTTATTTGGTCCCTTATCATTTGTTTTAATGACAGGGTTTTTTTTTACATTACTACCTCTGCCAAAGAGGTTATGCTGTAACCTATGTCTGGTTTTTGTGGTTCTGTTTGTTTGACTGTTTTAGCAATAATTTGCAAATATACCGAACATATTTTCCTTTTTTTCTTCATGGTTTTATTGCACAAAATTTGAATAAAAATTTTGTACAGACCAAACCAATGATAATACGTTCATGCATTTCAAATTCAGTGAAAAGAATGTGCAATAGTTTTAAAGCAGTCACACTCCTGTGGTCACAGATGTTCTAAATTCATTATTTTCTAATTCTATGAAAACAAATCAAAATATCCCACTGCATGGCAGTGTAAGAAAGGCCATAATTCTATATTGCGCGCAAGAAAACAAAAAAAAAGTGATTTTACTGAAACATAACAAAAAGATGGTAAAAGACCCAAAGATGAAACATTGAATTCTGATGACGATCCAGAACAAAAGCTAAACACACACACACACACACACACACACACACACACACACACACACACACACACACACACATTTAACAGGAATTAAAGCAGCTTGGTCAAAAGATGGAGTGTGGTCCAAGAATGAACCCATTAAAAGATTGTTTGTAACCTGGCGATCAGGTGATGAAAATTGTACACACTATCCAGCATGGATGCCATTTGCCGGGTCTGCAGTAGTTATTCCCCCACTTAATTTCCTAACACATCAGCAAAACTGGGACAGGACTTTACCGTAAACTACTGCACATGCACACACATATGCGCATGCATGCATGTCCACGTACGCAGACATGCTGAAATGAACAGGTTTTATGTATATTCACATTTGTCTGGCAACTGATACAGAACAGAACAAAAAATAAAAAAACCAACAAAACTGTTGAATCTCAAAGAATAATACCACAGTAAATTGTTCTTTGCGGGGTTATTTTTGGGGGAGGATGTGTGTGCGTGTGTTCATTTTTGCTCTGACATGGGAGTCTTGTTTTATTGTACTTTACTTTTTTTTCTGCATAGTAACCCTATATATTGTAATCAAACATGCAAATATGAAGTTTTGCAACCGTGACCACAGATTAAGGAAGGATGATACATGCATAGCATGTAAATGAGATCACATGATTTTGAATCTGTTGTTGCATTGAAGTTAGCCGTCTGGCAGTTCTACTATTGACAGAAGGCTGGCAGCAAAGATGCAGGATTTCAAACGGCAAATGTGTGTGGCAACATTGTGTCTTCCTACCTGTATCCATTGTGTAAGTCCTGAGGGGCTTATTGTTATGTTTACAGGTGCAATTGTCTTCCTCTGTCACATATATTCCTACATTTTCTGTCTGTGTCTTTTTACCCTCTTCGACCTTGTCGGTCTGTTTCTGTTTCTCTGTTTCTCTCTCTCTTTTCTTGATATACACACATGTAAAGATACATTATCACATGTTTAATGGGGTTTTTTTTTAGTTTTTTTTTGGTTGTTTGTCTTTGTAATAAAGATGTTTGTAAGTGCCTTGAAGATAGCTTATTATGCACATGCAATACTTTACTTCATCAACAGAATGTGAGATGGCTGTGTATATGTGGACGTACAAAATTTGTGTATATATCATTTTACATGAAGAGGGTCCATAACAGAACAATTATCCAGTTTGATATGAGGCCAAGAATATTTTTATATGAACACATTTTATGACGCTGATGGGTGTTTCTTTATAATCAGTCATTTACAAAACACATGTACATTGATATTTGTATACAGTAACCATTTTGGGGGGTGGGGGAGTGGGGTGGAGAGAGAGCATAGGGATACCCTGTGTGATTTATTGAGTACTTTGAAAGTAATTTGCGTCAGCAGTCATCCAATATTTTGGTGCAATCTTCTGTTGGATGAACTCTTGATGGCAACAACTGCTGCTGCTGAAATTTTGAAACTGCTAATGATAACATGGTCCAAGATTAAAAAAAAAAAATTATGTATGTACTGCATCTGTTGACTTGACCATCTGTATGGCCCCCCTTGATGCAGTTGCTTTCATGCAAAATATTGCACAAATCATTACAGTTAAACATATGAAGTATGTTTATGTTGTGGTTGTTGTTGTTGTTGTTGTCATGAAGACAGCATTGCCTGCTTGATCACAAAATTGAAGTGTTCTTTTGCAGAAGTTTGTGAATGTATGTTTAAGATTATTTTTGGAAATGAAGGCAAACAAAAAAGTGGAAACAGACAACACAATGTACAAGCAAAATTTTGAATGCCATAAAAACCAATCAACCAACCAAACACCATGACTTGCTTGTAGTGGGAACTGAAAATGATGATGACATCTATTTTACTCTTGGTGTGGCCTGTTCATCATAGGGTGTTGAGTACTGATCTCTGTTTTTGTTGTTTGTTTCATTTGTTTTGTTTTCAACTGCTTGATGCATCTATGATTTTAGAGAGTAGAAAGGGAATGGGATGCAATAAATAATTAAAAGGTTGTAAGGAGATATGGGGTGATGAGTCTAGTAACGAAAGATAGTGTATTAGAAAGGAAAAGAAAAAAAAAAAAAACTATTATGAAAGACAGAAAGAAATCCTGTTATTATTGTGGAGTTCCTTTAAGTTTAACCAAGCTTACACACCAAGTTCATGCGCTAAGTGTATATAAACAGATTAGTCGGTCTTGTCATCAACAGTGGGTACTGTCTTTAACATTAGTCTTGTTTGGAAAAATAGAAAAAAAAAATGTCTGCAGATAGTTGTCATTGGAACTGTAAAAGATGTTATCTCTCTCTTATTTTTTTCCATGCAAATACCAAACATGTGTGTTTTCATGTGTACCAAAGATTCACGCATATTTAGGAAAACTTGGTAACAGGTTCATGGGGAGCAAGGGAGAGATGTTTGATGTTAGCTGTTTTTGCCAAGCCATATTAAAGTGAAAGCCATGTAGTTTCAAAGTGAAAGCCCGTGTTAAATTCAGGTTATGTGGAATAGATTGAAATTGGAGGATGGCAAACATGGGAGGATGGAAAACATGTAGACTGAAACTGAAAATTAAAAGGGGGAAAAAAAAAGAAGAAAAAAAAAACTGTGAAAGATGATTGTTAGTCTGATGACCAGTTGTTTCTAATATTTACTCTAGTTTGATGAGTGAAACTGCAATTTTTGTGACAGAGCAGAATGTTACGACAGCCCTAAAAAGGCCCATCTTTTTCCCGCTAGGTTAGAGTAAAATAGGAAAAATGAGTAAATGAATGCTTTATAATGTGAAACTGATACACTGACAACTTGGAAACCATACATACACACATAAATGTTGAGCTCATAGTTGAAGCACATCACTTGTTCTTCTCATAATTGACCTATTGCAGAAAAAAAAAAAAAAGGCGGGAGAAGACAACGCCATTGCAAATAAGAGTTACCTTTTCTCAGTTTATGGGTCAAGATCATTACAAAATGTGTGTATGCAGTATTTGGTAAACAAAAGTGCAAAGGTGGCATCTAACCCAAAACATGCAAAACTGAATTGATTGATGATAGTTATGATGATTATGATGATAGTTTGAACTGTTTGTCACACAGTGTCAGCATTACAGGTGCTGATCCATGTTTTGGCATTTTCTCTCTCAGATTGTTAAGTTGACTTATGGGTAAAAAAATAAACCTGTTCTTGGGGAAAAATCAGGGGAAGATAACACATGTATTCTATTCCAAATACAGTTCACTTTTCTCAGTTTAGGAGCAAGCAAGTAGATGTAGAGAGACAAGATATATCAGTTGAAGCTCACACCAGTATAACGATTGAGATAACGATTGTCTGCATTACAAATGCACTGTTTCACACAATGTTTTTGGGATTTTCTCTCTCTGGTTGAACTGCGAAGCTGACTCATAGGGCTAAATGTTTGGGCGTGCCCACTTGAACTGCGAAGCTGACTCATAGGGCTAAATGTTTTGGGTGTGCCCACTTGTGCCATTTGACCTCTGAAAATGGTGGAGTACTCCGTCTGTATACAAGTTACAACACAAATTACCTCCCTTGCCGATTTCCAATCATTGCCTATATGTTGGTAGTTATTGAATAAATCTGTGTAAATTTTCTGTGAGAGATTTTTCCATTCATAAAGAATAAATGTGCTCTCATCCGTTTCATGGAAGAAAAGTATTTGCCTTTTTGTGAAAGAATGAATTAGGATTATTATATGATTTTTTTTTTTTTACTAATATCTTAAAAAAAAATTATCAGTAAACTCTCATTCATAATTTTTCAAAAACATATTACAGACATATAATCTCTGTGATAAGTGCCTCTCAGAAACCGATAATTTATATCTAATTTGGATGGTTAGTACGAGTTTTTTCCTCCTTTTTTTCCCCTTGTATTTACTGATATATTTCTGTTGTAAGAACATGAAAAGTAACAGTTTTTTTAATGATTGTATGCAATTCAGATAGCTAGGTATCATCTTAAATCAAGTCACAGGTGCCTTACCATAATCAGCACTTAATCTTTTCAAGATACTGATTGATTGCTTTTTTTGTTTGTTTCAAATCTAGAAATTGAATTAGTTTTATCGTATCATTTACAATCAAGAAAAACAATCAAAAAAACCAAATTATCAAGAAACGTGCTGTTGTTTTTTTTTGTTTTTTTTTTTGATTGATTGTTTGTTTGTTTGTTTTTTTTTTTTAATTTGTAATCATTATGAAGATGATGGATGATTATCTTAACACTTACTGCCCGTGCTGCCTCCCCCCCCCCCATTCCTTGCTGTCCTCCCCTTAGTTGGTGTGTGTGTGTGTGTGTGTGTGTGTGTGTGTGTGTGTGTGTGTGTGTGTGTGTGTGAGAGAGCGAGAGAGAGAGAGAGAGAGAGAGAGAGAGAGAGAGTTTATCAATATTTATATGTTTTAAAAAAAGCTCTGTTCTCCCAAGGGGCAGGGCACTGCACGAAAGCAAACAGTCAAACAAAACACTGCACACAAGACGAAAGATACAGCAATGACAACAGGATTCATGTGTTTGACTAGTTCCCCAACCCAGGGACTTTGTTCCAAAGCTGTCGCTTTGATCGCTAAACTACAATATCCTTATGTTTAGTCATACAAAAAAAAAAAAAAGAAGAAGTAAAGAAAAAAGTATCATGACTTGTATTACATTTCTATATAGTGTTCACTCACAGAAAATACCAGAGTAGCCATAAAAGGCAAGTCATGGTTTTTTTTTGTGTGTGTGTGTTTGTTTTTTGTAGTATGGCTAAACACAGGGTCAATGTAGTTCAGTGATCAAGCCAAAAGACGAAAACTTTGGAATGAAGTCCCAGGATGGAGGAACCAGTCAAACACAAGAATATAAGAATCCTGTTGTGTTACACACACACACACACACACACACACACACACACACACATATATATATATATATGTATATATATATATATATATATATTTGTGTGTATATGTTTATGTATGTATACATATATACATATATTTGGAGAGATGTAAGTCATCAGTTCCTGAAGAAGCCTTTTGAAAGGCGAAAGCTTGGAATAAAAAAAAAAGAAAACTGGGGGCGATGTGAACGTCATATTGTTCATCACTATACACACACACACACACACACACACACACACACACACACACACACACACATATATATATATATATATATATATATATATATATATATATATGTATGTATGTATGTATATTTACTTTTGACTTTTAAATGTGGTGTGTAATGTTTATATGTGAAATGATGCAGAAAAGATGTCATCTTTTGACATTATTTTTTGATTATTTTTGGCAGATTTCTATTGTTGTTCAGAAGAATGGCCTATGTGCTTATTATTGCAGAGATTGATATTTTAAAAATGTGGCTTGGATAAAATGTTTGAGATCACAATTTACTCATCCTGTGCCATATACCATGGGATCTTTCCATAACCAAAGTAATAAGTTTTGGGGCTTATTCGTGTTAGTTTTAGAAAGATCTCTCCATCGTTCACACAGGAAAGAGAGTGTTAAAGAAAGTGATAAGACAAAAATTCATGCATACATAACTTTTTTTTTTAATTAGTTTGGGGTGATGTCTGATTGTTGGATTTGTGAGGGTTTTTTTTTTCATAGGTATTGATCTCCCCCCATTCTTCCCCTTTCAGTCCATCTCCCCCCCCCCCCCCCCCCCCCCCCCCCCCCTCCCCCATGTCCGCTTCCTTTCTCCGTTGTTTGCTATATGTAGAACTATATTCATATACATGCAAGGTATGAATATACATGTAAGTCTGTGTATATGTATATGTGCTGTCTGAAAACATTGTTGGTGCTCTTCTCAATCCCACCCCCAAACTCTGCCATACGCTCTTAAATATCCCTTCATGCATGCTTGCTGCATTCTTCCCTATTTTCATGTCCTATTATCTTTTTCATCCCTCCCCTCCTCACCCCTTTCACATCCACTCCAGTATATATGACCATACAGATTCCTACCCTCCTCACAACCACTCTTGTGTACATGATCAAAGAGATCCCTCCTCTCCTCACTCATCACATTCCCTTGTATGTACATGATCATATAAATCCCACCCATCCTCACATGTGCTCCAGTGTACATGACCAAACAGTTCCCACCCCACTCCCACCCCTCCTCCTCACATCCACTGTGGTGTACATGACCAAACAGATTCCATCCATCCTCAGATCCACCCTGTACATGACCAAACGGATCCCACCCATTCTCACCTCCATTCCCAGCATACATGACTCATAGATCCCATCCCTCCTCGCATCCATCCAATGCACAAGACCAAACAGATCCCATCCCTTTTCACATTCATTCCCAGTATACAAGATCCAACAGATCCCAATCTGCCTCACATCCACCCAAGTGCACATAACTGAATAGATCCCATCCATCTCCACATCTACTCAGTGTACACAATCAAACATCCCGCCCCTTCTTAAGATCTACTCCAATGTACAAGACCAAACACATCCCATTCCTTGTTACGTTAACCCCAGTGTACAAGACCCAACAGATTCCATGCCGCCACAAGTCCACTCTAGTGTACATGTCTGAATAGATAGTGTTAACTGTTCATGGATGTTGTCGTTGTTGTTGTTGTTGTAGTTATTCCATGAGTTTTCATTGTTGCAACACATCCCAGCAAATGTTCTTGTGAATGGCAAATAAATATTCACTTATTTGTAGGCTTTGTTGTTGACTTTACATTGATTCAGGAGGGTTCAGCAGCCGTTTAAATGCATGTTCTATTAATTTACTTGGACTTATAAAAGAAATTCCATTCATCCCTGACTTTAATTTGTAATGGAGGGCATTTTTGATTATTATAGTGTAATGATGCAAATGATTTGTTTTTAAATTTCATAACACATAACACCATACTGTGGGTGTCTTTTTTCTGTTTAGGAATACTGTTATATATTGAAAGTCTGAGCCAGTGATAATTTTTTTTTCTGCCAGTCTGTTGTTTCTATCTATTTTTTTTTTTTGGGGGGAGGGAAGGGAGTATCCTCGTATGTTTTATCTCTTTTTTCTTCTGTTTCCAGTCTGTTCATGTATGATTCTGTCACACACACACACACACACACACACACACACACACACACACACACACACACACACACACACATATTTGCAATCTTTCTGTTGCATGCTATGCTACAGTATTTGATAAGCCAGCGGTGGAAACCTAGACTCTGGCAGAGGCAGAAATAGCCCTTTCTACTGTCTGGTTATCTGTTTTGACTTTTTCTTCTTCTCCCCTCCCCTTTTTTTAAATACTTTTTTAATGTACATTTTATTTATGAGGTTTTTCTTTTTACTTATTTAAAAATTTTTAATTTGGAGGTCATTTTTATGTTTGTGTTTTGTATGTATGTTTGTTGTTTTGACATTTCGATGTGATCCATTTTTTTTTTTTCTCATTTGAGTTTGTCTGGCCTGATCAAAATACCCTGCATCATCATTTGGGCTGTAATAATGAAAATTATAAACTATGGTTGTTGAATTTTTATTTGGTTATTATGGGATTGCTGGTGAGTTTTTGTGTGTATGTAGGTCTTGTTTGTTTCTTGTTCTTGTTGTTTTGGTGGTGTAAGTTCTCAAATATAATGGGATGGCTTGGGACTTGTATCTTTTAAGTTTTTCCTTTTTTTTTTATATGCAGTTGAACAGTTGAATAGGATAGATTGTGAGTGTGTGGTGTTTCTTTAGATGTTGAATTAATTAAGAGATTGCAGTACACAGTTTCTTGTTACAGAAAAGAGCTGGTGTGGTTTTGTTTTTTTGCTCATGCTTTTATGAGAGGATTAGTCTGGGTTTGATTTGAAGGTTATGAATCAGGTGATAAATGTGAAGACTGATGCTTTCCTTTTTATTTAGAGGTGATTTATTAAATGGAAGGTGGTTTATTGCTATTGTTATAGTTGTTAAGTTTGAAAATAAAACAGAATAACCTATGCATTTTTTTTCATTTGATTTTTTTTTTTAATAGAATGAAAATTAAATCGGATAGCTCATGCATTTTTCTTATTAGTTTGTTTTGTTTGCCTTCAAGATTGAAATTGAAATGGGATGACGTGTGTGTGTGTGTGTGTGTGTGTGTGTGTGTGTGTGTGTGTGTGTGTGCGTGATGAATTTTAAGGAATGACTCAGGCTGACTTGTTTTAGAAATTTGGTGCTTTTTTTTTCTTTTCTTTCTTTCTTTCTTTTCTTTCTTTCTTGTCTGTGTGTGTGTGTGTGTGTGTGTGTGTGTGTGTGTGTGTGTGTGTGTGTGTTTTATTGTTTACCTTCACCAAGTTTATGTTTTCACAAATATTCATTGCTTTCTTTCGTTGTTTATCTGCCAGCACGATAATGCAAAAGCTCCTGAATCGATTCAAACTAAAGAGGGGTTGGAAGAAAGGTCATGGGAAGTAACTCTTTCGGTCTGTACCGAGTTATTCCCACTTGAGGGAAAAACAAAGAAACAAACCAACCTATTTTAATGCTTGAACGAACTTAAAGGGCAGATCCAGGATTTGGTCAATTTGGCAGTAATCTTTTTTCTTCTTCTTCTTCTTATTTGTTTATTTATTTTTTTGTTGTTGTTTGTTGTTTTTGTTTTTGCTGTGTGTGTTACATGAGGGGATGGTTGCAAATTCCATTTATTTATTTTTTAGCACCTTAACATATGGTTGTGTATCAATTTTATTGTTCCAGGGAACGCTCTCTGGGAGTTTTTGGTGTTCGTTTTATCTCTCAAAGTAGATGGGTATGTGATTGTACATTAATTTTATTGTTCCAGAGAACTCTCTGGGAGTTTTTTGTATTTGTTTTTATCTCTTAAAGTAGAGGGGTGTGATTGTATTTCAGTTTTATTGTCCCCAGAGAACTCTGGGCTTTTGATGTTAGAGTTTATTAGTTGAAGTAGATGGTTTATTCATTTCTGTATTTATGAAGTATGCTTGACACACTGTTTACTCCAATTTAATCTTTGCTGTTGGCTGCTGGACCATCCACACCAAAGAACATGTGTTGAAATGGTCCGTGTATTTGCTATCAGTTTGATTTTTCAAAATGTATTTTTGTTCTTGTTGCACCGTTTTATGGCAATATCATTATCCATTGCTCAAGGTTGTAATTATTACAGTGCACAGACACACACACATATTAGGATTAAGAAATATATCGATTTGTTGTACTTTTTTTTGGCATAATATTGCATAATAAAAAAAAACATGCCGACAATATCAGGTCGAAAGCAGCAGGACAGACTAACAGTTATGAAGAAATTCGACACACCAGAACACCCCACACACAGTCAGTAACGATCATTACTGTATGCCCAGCTAAATCGCTATGTTGACCACTTGTAGGTCTCCCACTGTTCAGGATTTATCACTGGGTGGAGAACCGTACTGAACCGACATTGGGCAGAAATAGGTACTAACAGGTACTTGGGCCGATGGTACCTCGGTCGTTACACCTTTGACTTCATACAGCTCCTGTCGGCTGTGATGGGACTTCATTGTTGACCCCTGGCCGGGACTTGATTCTCCACTGCAGGTGGAAGGAATGGACAAAAGAGTTTTTTTAAAAAATGATAGTAATAATGATAGTAATAATAATGAGGATGATAATAATAATAACAATAATAATGAGGATGATAATGATAACAAATTTAAAAAAAAAAGGCAAAAAATCGGAAGTCCCTCTTTCTCCAACGAACATTAGCTAATCAAAGGTTGATGTCCTGATTATTTAGGGAACAATTAATGAATGAACGAAAGTGACTAGTGTAATTTCATGCTATCTGACTGAACTGACTTCCTGAGAAAAAAAAAAAAAAAAAAAGAAAGAAAAAAAAAAAACTGATAGGATGACTAAACGCATTATCTGAATAAAAGTACATGTATATTACATATCTATATCTATATTTTTTTTTTAATGAAATTAATTCCAAAACAAATTTTTTTTAACATTTCCATGACAACTACTTCTGGTTCTGCAAGCAAAGGGACTTGAGTCTCTCTCTCTCTCTCTCTCTCTCTCTCTGAAATTCGGTCGAGTCTTTTTCAATGGGCCTTGCTTGCCATCTTCCAAATGTTTCTTTACTCCTCTGCCCCCCTCCTCCCCCCCCCCCCCTTCCCCCATTCCCTCTTCTTCCTTCTCATTTCATTTCATTTCTCTTGCGCCTTGGCAGGCAGATTAGATCTGTGGAGCAGCTACCTGACGTGTGGTTTTTGGCTTATAAGCAAACTTTGATTTATCGGAGTTTGAATGACTCCGTGTTTCGAAAGGTCGCGTTCTTGAAGGGTTCAGTTTACACTGACGCATAAGGTAAACAGGTGGATGTTCATCTAGTTTCAGTCGGTTCTTTGTCAGTGGAGAGAGAGAGAGAGAGAGAGAGAGAGAGAGAGAGAGAGAGAGAGAGAGAGAGAGAGAGAGAGCACAGGAGAAAACAAGTCACAAAGTGAATTAAGCCAATTTTTGAAAACCGTAAAAATTGAATCAGGTAAAACATTTGGTTGATAAGGAAGGATATGAACTTTTTAAAGGTCTCTGTCTGTCTGTCTGTCTGTCTGTGTCATTGTGTATGCTTGTCCATCTGCCTTAATTTCTCTCACATCATCACGTCAAGTAAAAAAAATATGTTTATTGAGAGTAAAGTATAAGGTTTTACAGCATTTTTTTTCTACAACAACCTGCCATAAAATAAAAAGAAGGCAAAAGAAAAGAAAAGAAAAGAAAAAAAAAACAAAACATATACTGAGGAAAATCGCAAGAGCAGCATTTTCAAAAGCACCCAAATAGCTCTTTACTATCACATTTAGAATAATGAAATTGTTGTTTGAGTATTAATTTCAAATGCAGAGAGAGAGAGAGAGAGAGAGAGAGAGAGAGAGAGAGAGAGAGAGAGAGAGAGAGAGAGAGAGAGAGAGAGACAGACAGACACAGACAGACAGACAGACAGACAGAGATGAAGAGGCGGGAAAGGGGACTGTGTTAATGGAAGTGACCATTACTTGTTGCATAGTGTTTCCATTAGATGCTTTTTGTGTGTGTTTTTAAAATGTCTGTTTCTTGGGACTTGATGAAAAAAAAGACAAATTATTCCATACGATCCCACCAGAATACACAAACTTGACTTACAGAGATTGCTTCGGGTCTATTAAAAAAAGACAGTTTATGTGCCTGTCCATGTTTATTGATGACAAAGGTTTCAATAAATTTCTTTGGGGCTGATCTATTCTCACATGCACGAGCACTTGATGACGTAGAGTCTGTCTTCAAATGGAAGACTACTTAAAGTTTTAATCACTTCTTTCTTATCAGGGTATTGGATTTCAACTGAATTTATTTCACGGCCCTTTCATGTAAACGACTTATTTGTTTTTGGATTACTTTCACTCGCATTATCTCATAAATCGGATAAAGAATTGATAAGAGAAAGGATATGAAAGAATATCTTACTAGAGTGAAGATCTTTAAAAAAAAAAAATCGTTAATGCATGCGTACGCGTATGAGTGACTGATTATGTATTTGCAATGTGTGTGTGTGTGTATGTGTGTGTGTGTGTGTGTGTGTGTGTGTGTGTGTGTGTGTGTGTGTGTGTGTGTGTGTGTGTGCGCGTGTGCGCGCGCGCGCGCGCGCGTGCGTGTGAGCATGCGTGCGAGCGTGCGTGCGTGTGTGAGTGAGAGAGAGAAGAGAGAGAGAGAGAGAGAGAGAGAGAGAGAGAGAGAGAGAGAGAGAGTGTGTGTGTGTGTGTGTGTGTGCGTGCGTGCGTGTGTGTGTGTGTGTGTGTGTGTGTGTGTGTGTGTGTGTGTGTGTGTGTGTGTGTGCGTGTGTGTGTGTGTGTGCGCACACGCGCGCGCGTGCGTGTGTGAGTATGTGTGTGTGCGTGTGCGCGCGCGTACGCATACCTGTGTCCGTGTCTCCACCGAAACAAAGTGTCTCGAAAGCGTTAAATCGATCCAGCAAGATACGATGTGGACACAGAATTTGACACCAAACGCGGCAGTACTCGTAAAGCCAAGCTCATTCTCATAAATCGGGAACCGCATACGCATTTCGTTTTACAGACGACTTCCCACAGACACAGCTCCCATAACTCACTGCCTCTGATGAGAGAATAGTACTAGATCCTGGTTAGTCTTTTTGGGGTGCTATTGGCACAGACTTTCCCCAACACTTCACAAAGGTCTGTGTGTCAGGTCCCGGTCGCAAGTTCGGCTATAACATGGGAATGAATGCTTATTTGAATGGACGTTGTTTAAACTTCAAGCAGCTGGAAGCGGCCCCGTGTTTGCAGACACCTGAGTAATTATTTGTACGCCGAGGTTTCTCTTTCTTTCTTTTATGTAGCCTATTGAGGGATCTATGTAAGCTATCTGCCTGATATCAATTCAACTTCGCTGCTGTATGTACGAACGTGATAATT
>JADBJO010000681.1:115000-117500 GCA_016801955.1 Conus betulinus | reverse complement strand
ACTGATTGACCAAACAATATAATGCTGAACAATTAAGTAGTGGGATCATTTTGTTTAATTCTACTACCTTTCGTTGACTGCTTTGGGGGTGCTGTTGGATTCTTTTTCGAACCCTTGGCGGTTGGAACACCACAGAATTACGGACTGTGATGTGTCTCTATCTGACGCCAAGAGCACAGACACAATAAGCTGTTCTCCCTGATGAGTCCCATCCAGCGGACGAAAGGCCTCGATCTGCCTTCGAGCGGGATTGCTATAGTTTCCTCATCATGCAGCTAGTGAAGGGTTTCATATTTATGATATACATTTTCCCATTTACTTCATCTTCAATTTTCTTTTTTTCCCCTCTCAATTTCAAATCTTTGCGAAGTCATTACTATAATGATGAAAGAATTGTTAACCTGCACTTGTTTTCCCCACAAGGGATCATTTTTCTGCATCTGAAGCTTCACGAAGTTTGATCAGTCTTGCGCATTAAATCTTGGGACACGGAATCATCATGTGGTGTTGTAAGTCTTCCTGTTTCGTTTTGTGTTGTTTTTATTTGTCTGTTTGTTTCTTCTTCAGTCGAAGCCAGTGCATGTGTCCGTCTTCCATATCTACCTAGCGAATTTGTCGAGCGCGCGCGCCTGTGTAATTGTATGTGCTCGTTGGAGACTGTGTTTGATATCGCTGTTTTTGTTACTTTATTGGGTCATTGTTTTATTATTATTAGTAGTAGTAGTAGTAGTAGTAGTTAGTAGTGGTGGTAGGTATTGTTGCTAGTATCATTATCATTATTATTTTCATATTATTATTCTTGTTGTTGTCGTTGATGTTGTTGCTCCTCCTCCTCTTCTTCTTGTTCTTCTTCTTCTCTCTAGCTGTTGTTCTTGTTATCATCATCATCATCATCTATTATTGTTTTCATCATCTATATTAATCATTATTTTTTTTTATTATTATTATCATTATCATCATCATCATAACAAATTCAGCAGCAGGATCACCATTATAAGCTTGGCACTTGTTTACAATCAACTGAATCAATTTATCATATTCATTGATTTAGTTTTCATTATAAGCAAACCTGTAACTTATACACACAGAGCGAGTATGAGCGCGCATGCTTGCACGCACGCACGCACGTTCGCGCGCATGTGTGCGCTCACGCAAATGTTCGCTTTCAGTTTCAGCTTTATCTTAATCGAATTGAACACCAGGGCTCTTTCCATAAATCACATGAAAAAGTATCTTTTTGACGAAAACAAATTAAAACAGGCTAGAATGTAGAAATACTAGTAGTTACGTTTGCATATAATGTCATATTGTGTGTGTGTGTGTGTGTGTGTGTGTGTGTGTGTGTGTGTGTGTGTGTGTGTGTGTGCGTGCGTGTGTGTGTGTGTGTGTGTTTTTCTGGATTGCCGTGTGTGTGTGTGCGCGCGCGCGCGCGCGCGCGCGCGCGCACGTGTGTGTGTGTGTGTGTGTGTGTGTGTGTGTATAAGCGGTCTACGTCGTTTGAAACAGTCTTCGTGACTGTTAAGTGCATCCACGTTGTAGGTCCATACCCACAAAGGGTGACTGGACACACAAACAAAGATGTCAATCCCATGAAGATGACCAATGGGAAACCCATGACACATGAAGATGGGCTGTAAAAAGAAAAAAATGTCAATTGACCTTCTGGCACCAGCGAGATTCAAACTCAAACATCTGTTAAAAAAAAAAGTATCCCGTCTTTCAGATAGACTGAACAGCTACGCAGTGAGGAGAATAAGAAACATCTGACTCTCAGTTTAGTGTCCTGTCATTATGCCAAATGAACAATCAGGTTGTGTGTGTGTGTGTGTGTGTGTGTGTGTGTGTGTGTGTGTGTGTGTGTGTGTGTGTGTGTGTGCATGTATGTGAGCGTGCGCGCGCGCGCGTGTGTGTAATAAGAAATATCTGTCTGTCAATTTGGGTCCTGTCATTCAGCCAAATTTCAAGCAGACCAGCCGCCGTGGGCGAAGTGTTTAGCCCCGCGGACTCCCGGCTGGGAGGTCGTGAGTTCGATTCCCATCATAGCCATGTACTCGTGTCTTTTTTTCTCCCCCCCGACCAGCTCCTACCCAGAGCGGGTCTTGCTATGAGCTCAGCTGGGAAGGCTGGGACCACACAATCCAGCTTTCATCCACTTAATGGATGCGTCTCTCGGGAGTGTTGCTAAAATTTCCTGACCAACACTGCAGGTGTCGGTATCTCTCGGGCCTGGCTGACGCCGAGATATATTATGACCGTAAGCGTAGAGTACAGCCCTGTTCAAGCAGTCTCATACCGGAATGGAAATTATAGCATCATCTTCATCATCCTCGTCCTCATCGATCAGAATAACAATGTCTCAAATTCTGTGGCTCTTCATGCCATGCTCTCATGGTGACCTCAGTTTCGATTGCCCTTCCATATCTATGGCCTTGGTTTGATTCTGTCAGGGTCACCGGTATTGGCAAATTCCTGGGGACTGTCGATGGTCGGACATGGTGAC
>JADBJO010000681.1:97500-102500 GCA_016801955.1 Conus betulinus | reverse complement strand
GAAGAAGACGTAGAAGAAGTAGAATAAGAAGGCACCTTTCTTGATATTGATAGCGATGCAATCTTCGACCGTCCGGTCTCTAGAATAGAAGTAATCTCTGCAATTTAAAAAAAAAACTCAAGAACAGAATAGTTGTAGGCCCTGACGGTACAACTGGAGAACAATTCAAAAATGCTGGAAATGCCGAAACTGATTTCTCCGTCAGATTTTTCAAGCACTTTTTGACAAAGGGGTATTTTCTGATAACTGGACAGAATCAATTATATTGCCTGTATTTAAGAAAGGTAGAGTCAATGATCCAAACAATTACAGGGGCTATCACTTTGTAATATCAGTAATAAGTTACTTAATTATATAAATTAACCGTCGATTGCAAGAATGGGTTGAACGTAATAATAGTACGGGTAAGTGGTAAGCGGGTTTTAAGAAAGGTTATTCAACTATCGATCAAATGTTTACACTTTTGGCTACTATACAGAAAACAGTTTTCATGGAATCGCAAATTGTACGTAGCCTTCATTGACTTCAAAAAGGCATTGATTCAGTGCCTAGAAAATTACTTTAGCCAAACTTTAAAAGGGGATAAGGGGTGAGGTGCATCGCTGTATTAAGAGCATATATGATTGTGCGAAAGCAAGGGTTAGGTGTGACAGAGATTCTACAGACTAAATAGTTTGTACGAAAAGTGTGGAGCAAGGGGATGCGTGTAGCGCTGTTTTTTTTTCCCTATTTATCAAAGAATTGGCACAAGAAATAATAGAGAAGGGAAGACATGGTACAATACTGTCTCCAGATACAGATGAATTATTTGTGTTATTGGCAGATGACATAGTTTTGTTGTCAAAAACCGAAGTTGGCCTTCAGATCCAATTGAAGGTAAATATGAAAAAAGCAATATTGTATTTAGAAAAGGAGGTTGTCTTGCAGCAAGAGAGAGATGGTCTTTTTAAACGGGGAGCAAATGGCTGTTGTTAATTGCTATAAATATTTTGGTATTTATTTTTCAACCCAACTTACTTTTGTGGCTGCTTGTAAAGATCTCGCAAACAGGGCGAGAAACGCATTGCTATGCATGTTGCAAAGATTGTAGGTAATAATAATTCGCTTAGAGTATTGTTAAAAAAAAAGGTTGATACTCAAGCGCAAACCATTGCTCTCTATAATGCTGAACTGTGGTGTTTGAATCCTGCCTATGTGCATATTGAAAAGGGTCTTTGTATGCTCAAAAAAAAAAATTTTAGGCGTCCATATATAAAAACACCTAATGATTTAGTTTATGGAGATACTGGACGTTATCATATTTATATAAATTTACGTGCGCAGTGTATCAGATATTGGTTGAAGAAATCACAGATAAGTAATAATAGGTTACCTTTGAAAGCTCACAAAATGTTATTTTAGTTAGATTCACGTGGTAAATCCACTTGGGCGTTGAGTGTTCGTACGATATCATTTTTAAAAACGGTTTTAGATTTGTATGGCTGAATCAGGGAGCGGAAAATGTAAGATACTTTCTGCAAGTTTTTCGTCAAAGACTCTTTGGTAACAGGTGGCAAAAACTAGCATGCACATATCCAGGACAGTACTAGGTTTTCATGGTACAAAACGTTTAAAATCATCCAAGAATAGCCAAATGTATCTTTCTCTTGATATTGACAGACATATTAAGAATTGCACGACAAAGCTCAGACTTGGTGTTTCAGTGCATCGCCAAAGGTATAAAAAAAAAGTTCAGGATTGATGTGCCCACTATGTAAAAAGGTAACCGATGATGAACTACACTTTTTTGTTCTTCTGCCCTGCTCTCAGTGACCTACGGCAGGTATAAATTCCATTGGAATACTATGCAAACCTATGACAGTTCCGTGTGAGTCTACTAATGACGAATAGAAATCAAATTATCTATAAGAAATTTGTGCGTACATGTGTATAGATCCTTTAAGAGGCGATCTATCGTGCTTGATATGTCAATATTATATGAACATTGCTATCCTAGTCTGTAGTTAGTATCTGAGTAAGAAGATCCTACTTCTGTACTTGTGTAAGGAATGGTACTTCATGCATTTATGTGTTATTTTGTTGCTGTTGTTGTACTCACCACACTATGTAATGAATGTAATACTCCTTCAGAAGGGGCTGCAGCCTATCCTGAATAAATCTAATTTCATTTCATATCTCTCTCTCACTCTCTCTCTCTCTCTCTCTCTCTCTCTCTCTCTCTCTCTCTGTCTCTGTCTCTGTCTGACTGTCTCTCTCTCTCTCTCTCTCTCTCTCTCTCTCTTTTTTTGCCACCCAGACGTTGACCCCTGCGACAGCGCGCCCTGCCAGCATGCCTCCACCTGCGTGCGCGTGGGCGACGTGACCTTCTCCTGCACGTGCTCTCCTGGTTTACACTGACCACTTGTGTGGCACAGGTCAGCAGCTCGGCCACCCTTTCTCCCCCCCCCCACCCTCCTCGGTCTCTTTCCTCTTTACCCCCTCTCCCCCTATCCCGTTTTCAACCAATCCCCCACCCTATCCTCCTCGTCTTTTTTTGCTCCCGCTTTCTGCTTCCTGCAAAGAAAACGGAAGCTGCCTTCATCCTTACATGTTCCACTGGCCTAAACGGGGAAAAACGCATCCTAATGCATTCAAAATAAGAGACTGAACCACGAATAGTCTTGCACTGGTTTAAAGCTTTTAAACATACTACTCCTTTCGCAAATGAACACAGCCGAAGAGAAGATTTCGGGGAAAAAAAGTTAAAAGAATAGCAATGGAAACACGCATAGAGGAAGGACTGAATATGATTAGTATGATACTGTTCCAGAAATCTGTAATTCTAATACCTGGTAGGTGGTGAACCCAGTGGTGCGACAATTCAGGGAAACTGGATGGAGGTACTCGAAGGACATTTACAAAAACCTTTCAAAGAAAATTATGTACATATGAAATATCAAACTAAAAACAATCAATCACTGTAGAAAGCACCAAAAACGAATTGCTGTGAAAAAAGCTGATTTTATCTACTCCCACACAGGGCTCTCATCCAAGTTATGACTCCTAGGGTCCTTTTCCTGTCGGATCCATTTCCATTGGTGCGTGCTGCTGGGATTCGAACCACGAGAAATTCTGGATGGGTGGGCGTGTCAAGGTGTTGCCTTTTTTGGTGGTGTGTGTGTGTGTGTGTGTGTGTGTGTGTGTGTGTGTGTGTGTGTGTGTGTGAACCACGTCGTAAAGGAACATCAGTTCTAAGTTGAGAAATTTAAGGGTTATGCATTCACTTTCATTGCTCCTGGACCAGGCAGAAGAAAAATAAACTTTTCAGCTGCCTCTGCCATTGCCTTTTGAATTCTGGTCCTCTTCTCGCCAGCTGCCATTGCCTTTTGAATTCTGGTCCTCTTCTCGCCAAAAATTATGAACTGTTTCATGAGATCAGTGACTGATAGAGCCTAGAAACACCCTTGCTCCAACCTTTACGGTGAGGACTTTGGCTTTGAAGTCAAAGTCCTCGAAGCTGTTGGCCAGCCTGGCATTGTTTTAGGTCTGTTAGTGGTGAGCTTACTCCATTATGCTTTTATATGGCTGGTTAAATCAGCGTCAGTTGTTTATCCGATTATGTTTCCTATCGCTCTATCCTCATCCTTTCCCACCACCACAACTTGCCCGTCGTATCTTTGGTTTAAGCCACACACTGATAAACAACGAGAGAGAGAGAGAGAGAGAGAGAGAGAGAGAGAGAGAGAGAGAGAGAGAGAGAGAGAGAGAGAGAGAGAAGAGGGGAGGGGGGGGGGGGGGGGATTGAAATTGTTCAGTCGATTGATTAAACACGCAGCTTACACAATCAAACAGCGACGCAAAATTACTTACCTCTGATGACAGAGTCATTGATCGCATCAACATTTTTTGTTTTCTGCTGCAGACATAGACGAGTGTGTGAGTGACCCTTGTCAGAACAGTGGTAGCTGTGTGGATCAGTCAACGGCTACCTGTGTCAGTGCGTACCTGGCTACACTGACCTTCGCTGTCAGACAGGTACGGAACGAGTGTTTTATTATCAGCTAGAAGACATGAAAAGGAAGGAAGAGCTTAATTGATATCATGGGATTGCTGTGGCGTGGACAATGCGTCATTTTATCACGCTCGGCAGATCAGACTTATTCCGCTACAGGGTCTCGCGGAAACAATGATTGATGAATCAACTGGGTTTTTTCGGCGATGATGACCTGGAAAGGCGGGATTTTTTTTTTTTTCAAAACTTCGTCAAATTACAGCGTTATTTCTCAGTGGAGAAACCGAAAACCACATCAGTAATCTTTGACTTCCATTCATTCATCGGCTGTTTTTTTGCTTTTGTTTTTGTTTTCAATTTTCATCAGGCGACTTTTCTTTTCAGACATAGACGAATGCGTGAGTGGCCCAGTGGTAACTGTGTGGACCTCAATGCTACCTGTGTCAGTGTGTACCTGGCTATACTGACAAGTAACATCATTAGCCAAAAGACATGAAAAGCGAACAGTAACGAAAAAAACACACCCAATCCTGTGGCGTGGACGCCTACTCGCTCAACTTGCCGGATCGAATTTGAGCTGTGGACGTTCCAAAAGCACGTTGTGCCAGTTGGTTGGTTTAGTAGATTATGATGGCATGGATAGGCGGGATGTTTCAGGTCGTCAAATCACGAAATTGTTTCTCAGAGGAGAAGCGCGGCATCATTATTCTTTCGTTTATTTTTGAACAGAAATCTTGTTTTATCTACCTCCGTAAGTCACCTGTAATTTACTTTCAAGATATAGAGACACAGACGAGTGTGTGTGTCCGTGTCAGAATAATGGTAGCCGTGTGGGATGAGGTCAGTGGCTACACGTGTCTGGGTGTGTCTGGGTGTGCGGACTATTACTGCTAGACAGATCATACAGTTTGGCTTGTTTAGCTCTGAGTTTAGGTGCTCCAAACTGAGACGGGGACAGAAAGAATACTGCAACCAGACTGCAAAACGCTGCAGAGATTTAAAATATAAT
>JADBJO010000681.1:82500-85000 GCA_016801955.1 Conus betulinus | reverse complement strand
TCGTGTGACAAAGTCTGCAACAGGCCCTATATGCAAACACGACGACATGCATTTCCTTCTTGAGGTTTGACCCAGGTTTCCAGATTTGATGAAGGGGAGAGAAAGGGAATCCTATTTATTCAGTTGGTTTAGGGTTGATTTGCGTGCTTCTTGTTACTTAAAGAAAAAAGACTAACCTCTCTTTTTTGTGTTAAAGCGGAAATGAAAGTATTAGGAAGCCAGTAGCTGCAGGCGGTGAGGAGGGGTGGGTGACTGGGATGGTGCTTCCAGCCTTTCGTAGATCATCTCTTTGCCTCTGCTTTAGCATTCTTCGTGTTTATTCAGATGTTGGGTTTATGTATATAAACGTCAGCTGCTTTGTGCATGTGCGCGCGCGCGCGCGCGCGTGTGTGTTAATGTGGGAAATCTCACAATCATCCACCTGTCGACACATTTTTCTTAAATAGACCTTTTGCAAATTTGATCATGACCATCAACATGACTAATCAGCAGTAGGAGTGACAACAGTCGTCGTCATCGTTGTGGTGACGGTGTGATGAAGTTGTGGTGACAACGGAACTGGTAACTAGAGAGCAGTGGATATAGTAACTGTTGTAAAGGCGGTAATTTGTTGCTGTAATAGCGGCTGTGATAGGGGTCTTATATGAATTACTACTGCTCCTGGCAACAGCGACACTGGAACTAATATGAACTGAAGCAGCAGGAGCAGCAACAGCAGCAGCATTAGTAACAGCAGCAGCAGCAGCAGCAGCAGCAGTAGCAGCATATATAAGAAGCAGCAGCAACAGTAATATTTGTAGTCATGATATAAACTCTCAGCTATGGAAATAATAGCCACCACCTGATCCTCCCCACCCTCCATCACTGGTGTCGTGGGTTTGAATCTCCAGCAGGCCGTTTCGTCAAAGAGGGACTTTTTCCTTTGAAGTTACCACTGGGTCCGACTCCACTTCCTGAGAAGTGCTTGGAATGAGGTTCCTGATCCGTATGTAAGCGCACGCCTTACATCCTGAGAACACGTAAAATCCCGTCACTGACTTTTGCAAGTCCAAGGCCAGTTTGGCTGTTTGTATGGATAACACGTTACACATAGCATGCATCCTCCATAATAAAAAAAACCTGCAGGGATGAATGAAAACTGGGGACTGATATTCATTTGATGAACACTGGAAACGACTGGGTAGAGCTAGTTGGCAGGTCTTCAGTTGGCTTTGGGCAGGCAGGCAGCCCGTGTGTACGTGAGCGTGGATCGTAACGAGCTTAGAGCTCAGTCTCACCAGATGATCGGCGCTATGTGAGTACTGTTTACAACAACAACTGCAACAATAACAATGATGATGATGATGATGATGATGATGATGATGATGATGATGACGAACGACGAAATCAATACTTGTGTAGTTTTAGTGATTTTATGACACTTCCGTTTATACACACCCCCGTCAGTCTACACGTGTTTTTCTACCTCTGACGTTCGTTTTCTGTCCCCCCAACAGCAAAACCGAAGCGAAGGCAGGGAAGAACAACAACCTACAACAAGCGACACAGGCATGCCCTCTTTCGCTCGCGTTTGGGCGCGGCGTTTGCTGTGTGCTGGGCCGTGCTCCTGGCTTTCTTCTTCATCTACAAAGCCTACACATGGCTCGGCAACAGACGGCGAGCCCGCAAGCGAACCCGCTCAAGGTCTGATTCTCTGGAAGGCGTCACAATACACAGAACCTCCACTCCTAAGCCGAGACGCCGGAAAGGATATGACATATCTACCCCCTTCACACACACGTGAGTTCACGTTTGAAGAAGTTACGGGAACGTCCCATCAGGACTACAGGCAGATTTACCGTCCCCAACCGGCGTCCGTCGCCGGGCAACTCCCACACAGAGCCGACAGGTTGGTCTAGCCGCGGGGAAGCTACCGCCCGTTCACAGCCAGGCCCCTGGGATTCCACTCAGGAAGGACAGATGGTGCTGGTCAGTGTGGATGTTCACAGGTCTGCAAACAATCCGCCAGGAAGCGGGGGGAACGATCCGTCACCCACGCCCAGCTTCATCGGCATCACCATCATGGACTTTTGATTCCCATGCCATCGCCCATTCCGGACTTCTCTCCATCATCCAGCCCCATCGTGTCAGATGGCAGCCCCTGGAACAGGCAAACCCAGAGCGGAAGATCCCAGGCAGAGAATCTGTCCGCAAACCTCCAGCAGCCCGGATTCGAAGCAGCGGACTCATCTTTCGAGGTGAATTTTGAGCCCGCAGAGGAATTCATAACGCTGGAGAAGGTTGGCAACACTTGGCGGTACTTGAACACAAGCCCTCCTCCATGAGCTCAACTCGCCGTCATATTCTTGGTCCAGGACAGGCACCTGTGACCTGACTGTTTCTAACAACTGCTCCATAAACGTCTATCACGTGACATGTGGTAAGATCAGAACGTCTTGCTGGATGGTTGTCCTACTGCAAGTCTATGTGCTGATTCGTTAGTTTTTTTTTTCTGGAGAGA
>JADBJO010000681.1:75000-77500 GCA_016801955.1 Conus betulinus | reverse complement strand
TATCTCTTCTTCCCATATGTGCTTGGCACGAGGTAGTCATCATGACCCACATCACGATTCGAACCCTCAGAGTCATTTTCTACTGTGTCAGAACCATAAGTAAGATGCTGACGAGCTTTAAAAGAGATAAGTCACTGTGAAGATATATAACAGAATATAACCAATTTAGCAAAAATTATTGAAGCTTTTGGAATACCCGTCACTATTTGAAAACAGCCCCCTCTCTCCCCCCACCCCCCTCTCCATCCACCTGCTCCCTTTCACCATCTTCTTTTTTGGAGGGTCGTTGACGTAGCTAGATATAGAACGATTTGGGGGACACGACAAGAATGTGAATCTTACAAGCATTTTGTTGGTTCAAAATCTCTTCAACAGAGCATGCAGTGCCCTTATATGATCGGCTGGAATATGATAAAACTGAAACAGACCATACGTGCAAACTTTATCTCCTCCCTGAGATTTGGTCAGCACTTGCATGTTTAATGAAGGGGAGAGAAAGGATATCCTTCTCTTAATTCAGCTGCTTGGGCGTTGATTTGCGTGCTTACTGTAATTCTTTATGAAAAAAAATCTTTCCTCTCTTTTGCGTCCAAACCGAAATGAAAATAGAAGTTAGTAGCTGCAGTCGGGGAGGGAGGGTGGGGTGACTGGGGTGGTGCTTATCATATCAGTCTTCCAGCCTAATTTAGAACATCTCATCTGTGTGTTTTAGCCCTCTTCGTTGTTATTCAGCTGTTGGGTTCATACATAAATGTCAGCTGATGAGTTGTCTATATTACGGAAAATCTCACAATCACATACATGTCAGCTGATGAGTTGTCTATATTACGGAAAATCTCACAATCATCTGCCCAAAGACACATGTTCTTGAAGACACGTGTTCAAGCTTGATCACGACTATCAACAACACATGGCTTAGCAACATGAGGAGTGACAACAGCTGTCATCATAGTAGCAGTGACAGTGTGATGAAGCTGTGGTGACAACAGCAGTAGTAATAACTCGAGAGCAACAGCAGTAGCTGTGGTAGTTGGAACTGCAATAATAGTTGCTGTAGTAGTGACAGTGATAGGGGAATAGTGTGAATCACTACTGCTTTTAGCAACAGCGACACGGGTAGCAATATGAGTAGCAGCAGTAGCAGCAGCAGCAGCAGCAGCAGCAGCAGTAGTAGTACATATTAAAAGCTGCAGCAGCAGTAATACTTGTACTCGTGGTAAAAACTGATAGCTAGGGATATTGTAGCCACCACCTGACCTACCACACCCTCCATCACCCACCAGGGTCATGGCTGAAAGAGGAACTTTTTCCTTCTAAGTTAACACTGGCTATGACTCCATTTCCTAAACAGTCCTTGGAATGAGGTTTCTTACCCCTGTGTAAACGCATGCCTCAGATCATGCATACACGTAAAATCCCATCACCGACTTTTGGAAGAGAATGCCAGTTTGGCTGTTTGTATGGATAGCACATGTACACGTAACATGCATCCTTCATTTTAAAAAAAGCCCAAAGGAAGGAGTGAAAAAACTGGGAAAGTGATATTCCTTTCATGACACGGACCTTTAGTTGGCTGTGTGCAGGTAGGCAAACTGACGTGCAAACAACAGCGTGTGTTGTAACGACCTTACAGCTCAGTCCCAACTGAGGATAGACACTATATAAGTAATCTCAATAATGATATTGATGATAATTATAATGACAATTTTCACACTACCACGCTTGTTTTCATGGTTTTATGACAATTCCGTTTGTATCTACCCCGTCAGTTTACACGTGTTTTCTGCCACTGACCTTCCGTTTTTTTTCTCTCCACAGCTAAACCAAAGCGAAGGCACAGACGATGAGCAACCTTCACCATGGGACACAGGGTTGGAATCGCTGGCTGGCGTGGGTAAGGCGTTTGCTGTGTGCTGCACGGTGATCGTGGTTTTGGTCGTCGTGTGCAAAGCCTGCACATGGCTCGGCAACAAACGGCGAGCCCGCAAGCGAAGCCCCTCCGGGTCTGATCCTCTGGAAGCCGTGTCACTACACAGCAGCGCCAAGCCTCAGCCGAGACGCCGGAAAGGACATGGCACGTCCACCCCCTCACACGCACGTGCGGCCACGTTTGAGGAAGTCACGGGAACGTCCCACGAGGACCACAGGCAGCTTTACCGTCCCCAACCGGCGTCCTTCTCCAGACAGCTCCACAGAGAGGCGACAAGTTGGTCTAGCTCCTAGAACTTGCTGCCCATTCAGAGCCAGGCCTCTGGGAATCCACTCAGGAAGAAGAGACGGCACTGGTCGATGTGAATGTGCACAAATCTGCGAATAGTCCGCCAGGAAGCGGGGGAACGATCCGTAACCAACGCCCAGCTTCATCAGCATCACCATCATGGACTTCTGATTCCCATGCCATCGCCATTCCGGACTTCTCTCCATCATCCAGCCCCAGCGTGTCTCATGCCAGCCCCTGGAACAGGCAAACTCAGAGCGGAAGATCGCGGGCAGAGAATCT
>JADBJO010000681.1:62500-70000 GCA_016801955.1 Conus betulinus | reverse complement strand
ACGAGCTTGATTAGCGTCCAATTTTGTGGGCGCGCACTTGAGTGCGTGGGGGAGAGAGAGAGAGAGAGAGAGAGAGAGAGAGAGAGAGAGAGAGAGAGAGAGAGAGAGAGAGAGAGAGAGACCGACCGACTGACCGACCGACTGACCGATAGACAGGCGGAGATAAAGGCAGAGAAAGACAATGAAGCAGACAAGGATAAACACGCCCGCGAAATACAGTGAACACATTAATGGCACAGAATGATCAATACAGAGAGAGAGAGAGAGAGAGAGAGAGAGAGAGAGAGAGAGAGAGAGAGAGAGAATCATTTTCCAAAGGTCAATGAATTCCAGTTGAACACAACATTTTTTCGACCATTGTTTTGTGTACGATCTTCACGTGTCTGAAGCGAATCGTTCACGTTCTGTATGTTGTGAAAATAGCAACTCCAGTAAAACGAGGCAAAGACGAAAAAAAAAAAAAAAAAAAAGCTTGATACCAAACTGAGAGACTTTGTCCACGTTCTTGTTTTGCTCCTTCTCTTGTGTTGAGGTGTTGACTGATCTTGTTTCGAAGGGATAATGCTTTCAAACAGTTCTGGTCTGAATACAACGACGACTGCGAATGTGAGTATTGTTTAAGATCATTTTCAGCCCGTCTTTTTTAAAATTAAGTTAATTGTCATCATCATATTCTCTTTGTGTTCCTTATCTCTTTCCTTACCCTCTGTCTGTCTGTCTGTCTGTCTCTGTCTCTCTGTCTCTCTCTGTCTCTCTCTGTCTCTGTCTCTGTCTCTGTCTCTCTCTCTCTCTCTCTCTCTCTCTCTCTCTCTCTCTCTCTCTCTTCCCATAGCTTATCGAGAAATATTCTTTCGTAACCCCCCCCCTTTCAGCACGTGAACATCTTTACCTTAAAAACTACTACGATTTTTCAGTGAAATGTGAACATACACGCAGAAAATACCGAAATTGTTTGAACGTGTAAAGGGAGCACGCTATGCCGTTAGATTTCAGCATAAAAGAAAAAAAAAACCTTTCATATTTGCTGGAAGGGAGCGCTGACACTTTGGGGTACAAAAGGAAATTTTTCTTTTCTCACTCTTTTCTACGGTCTCTCTCTTTCCCTATCTTCTCATTCTCTGCCTTCTCTCTTTCACTGCCTTCTTGTCGCTTTCATTAGTTCTCTGTCTCCTTACCTTCTCTATTCTCCTGTCTTTTCTGTCTTTCCGTGCCTTCTCTCAGTCTCTCCTGGTCTTCTCACTCCCTATTTTCTGTCTTTACCTATTGTGCCTGTCTTTCTTTCCTTATCTTTTCTCACACTACCGCTTCATTCTTTAATTTCCCTTTATCTTTTCTCTTTTCCTACCTTGTGCACGCCCACTTTCTCCCTCTTTGCTCATCTTCTCCTTCTTTTCCACATTCTCTCTCTATTCCCACATTCTCTTTCTTTCCCCTCCTCTTTATTTTCATCCTCTCATTTTCTCCATATTTTCATTTTTTTTTTTTTGGTCCCACAGCTGCTCTTTCTGTACCTTTCATATCTTCAGCTACATTTTTCTCTGTTTACTTACACTCTTCTCTCTCTCATCCCTACATTCTTTCTATCTTTCTTCACCTTCTTCCTCCTTTCCGACATTCTTCCCTCTTTTTTGTGTTATGTGCAAGTCCGCGCGTATCTGAAAGAGCGAGCGACACACACACACACACACACACACACACACACACACACACACACACACACACACACACAGAGAGAGAGAGAGAGAGAGAGAGAGAGAGAGAGGCTAGGTGTGGTACGCTTGGATATTGGACCAGCGTTTGATTTCGGCATGCGATGTGTATATTGTCGATTGTTGTTGTTTTCTTGCTTTTGTTGATATGCGTACTTGTTTATTGTAAACGAGGGCATTCAACTGATTCGGCGTATGAATAGTTTTAATACAGTTATGATAGCTAGAACCACAGAGTCGAGTTTCTTTGACTAAAAGATGCGTCTCGGAGAGTGTTGCCCAATTCCTGGTCAGCACTGCAGGTATGTATCTCACGGGCCTGGTTGACGACGGGATATTACAAAGAGGAAGCGTAGTGTACAGCCCTATTATGTAGTCGCAGACCAGAACCGAATTCCAAAAACTTCATCAGCTTCACCTTCGTCTATCATGATACCTTCGTTCCATTCTCGTGTGGTGACGTCAGTTCCCATTTCCTCACAACGCCCGTGCACGTAGTAAGTGCGTGTCAAAGTGGTGCTGGCAAGGTCACGTGGGCTGTCCCTGGATGACCGTGTTGGCGCCCCTCAGAGGGGAACGTTCGGTCATGCTAGCTTCGCGACTTACTCTTCATTGTCATCAATAGGGGACTTAGTAGGTGGTGACCTGCGTAATTTGAAATAGAACAGACAGCAGTATAAACCTCCGAACAGGTACAGGAGCATGGTAGTGTCTCTTGTGAAGGGTGGCCTCAGAGCGACTTGATATTGATCGCTCCCTGTGGACTGCAGTGGTAGAGCTACCAGAAAACAAACCTGGGTGTAGCTGTGTTCAGGAAAACCGGGAATAGCAGCACGGAAATAATGCTACACCGAATGAACGTGGACGGTGAGGAAGAAAAGGAAAGCGACGGTTTTTAAAAGAATTAAATTAATTGAAAGATGAAAGAAACAAACGGGCACCACACTACACCACACCACACCACACCACACCACACCGCACACGCACGCACCTTACCACACACACATCATTCCACTCCACACCACCACTCCACACTATACCACAACAAACCCACTCCAAACTACACTACACAACACCACTGATCAAAAACGCTGATTGGATGGTAGAGAGCATGCGCGAACACTGTTTCAGAAGTCCTTCTTTATTGTAAACACCACCAAACGTCTATTGTCAGCTTCCAGGAGACCTGTTTTCTCACGGGGCAGATTTCTGTCACTGTAAGGGGAACTGTTTTTGTTTGTTTGTTTGTTTTAACTTTTTGCGCGTATGCTTCTTTAACCTTTCCCCATACGTTGCCTAAGATTTTGCGTATGTCTCCTGAGACCCAATCTTTCAGTAAAGGAATAAACCTTTGCCGTTTGTTGTGGCTCTCCACGAACCCTTGTTGTCTTCTGAAGGATTAAACCCCTGCCATTACGTGTGGGTCTGCTCAGCTCTGTTTTTGTTTACTTTTTGTCTTTAGAATGCATCGGTCTGGCCAGACCCACGACATACGGCACTCGGGTTTTCTTCTTTGACAGTATGGGTCTGCTCAGACCCACGACGTACGGCACTCGGGTTTTCTTCTTTGACAGTATGGGTCTGCTCAGACCCACGACGTACGGCACTCGGGTTTTTCTTCTTTGACAGTATGGGTCTGCTCAGACCCACGACGTACGGCACTCGGGTTTTCTTCTTTGAGAGTATGGGTCTGCTCAGACCCACGACGTACGGCACTCGGGTTTTCTTCTTTGAGAGTATGGGTCTGCTCAGACCCACGACGTACGGCACTCGGGTTTTCTTCTTTGAGAGTATGGGTCTGGCCAGACCCACGACGTACGGCACTCGGGTTTTCTTCTTTGAGAGTATGGGTCTGCTCAGACCCACGACGTACTGCGAATTTTTTTTTTTGTTTACTCCATTGCTTACCAACAAAAAAAAAAAAACACACACAAAAAACACATTCTTTTGGTACAGATGTAAGGACATAGTTTGTAGACAAAGTCATAAAATGTGGTGAAGACAGCTTAAAACTGTACCCCGGTTATCAAGTGAATGTCATGTGAGTGTGACGTGGGTCGTTTCAAACCCGCGACGTACTGGAAAGGTTCCAGTTGATGTTCTACCTCCTTTGTCTGATTCCTCAGGGTACCGCGGTGCTGCATCATGACACCAGCTACGACAACGCCAGCGAGAAAGCCATCATCTCCACCCTGTCCCTGCTCCTCTTCCTCCTCATCGGCATCTGCCTCTGGCGAAGCGTGCTCAGGAAGAAGCTCCTGCGGAACAGCGTGACGCCTGTCCCTCTGAATCCGCCTTCCAACGGTAGGGGAAGGAGGTAGCGGTGGGGGGGGGGGGGGGGGGGGGGGGGGTGGTGGAGAGGTTGGGAATCGTGGAGGGTAGTGGAGATGGTGGTGGTGGTGGTGGCAGTGGGTAGAAGATCTCTGACCTATCGCCTGCGCTGGTAAAAGAAAGCTGTTTTTATTTATTGCCTGCTACGAAGCAAAAAACGGTGTTCGTTCTCCACCACCTCATCTTTTCCTTCTCTTACCTCAGCTTACAGAAAACTGCCATCGTCTTCAATTCGTTATGTCTGAAGTGAGTGATTTTACCAGGCACACACTCTTCTCTTTTCCATGTGACAGTAACGCTGCTGACGTGTCTGTGTTACATTTTGTTTGATTTCACCCAAGTCTTGTTGCTAAGTCTTGTTCTTATGATGTTGCCCCAAATGTTCATTCTCTATGTTTCAAAGTGGTTATAAGATCTTTTAAATTACCTCGCATTTACACACTCCATGGCTTAAGATTAGTTTAAGTCAGCGAGAAGATCACAGAAAACAAAGAAAGTCTTCCCATTTATTTGTGGAGCTTGTTCAACTGTTTTAGTTTTAGATGCAACACGGGAAAATATGTTAAAGCGTGATGTTCAAGACCAGCAATAACTAAGTTGGTGTTGTTGTTGTTGTTGTTGATGATGATGATGATGATGATGATGATGATGATGATGATGATGATGATGATGATGACGACGACGACGATGACGATGATGATTTGAAGAAAAGAAGAAGAAATGTTCAATGCTAATATGGGATCCGGTTCCAGCGAAGGGAGAACCCCAAAGCCAAACAGTCCCTGTGGGGGATTGCACACAGACAAGCTGAGTGGCTCGGAGACTGCAGCATCTTGGAGGCAATTGCACGAGGCAGGTTCCATGTACTATGACCGGCAGGAAAATGACAACTTCGCCGATAACACAAAAGTGATCCTGGGGTTAACCAAGAAGAAGACACGTTTCTAGATCTATGCTAAACACACACACACACACAATGTCTAAAGGGGTAAAAGAAAGTAGATCCTAAAGCTGTGGCCCAATACAGGAACAAACAAAAAAAAAAAAAAAAAAGAAAAGAGGTCATGCAGGTGGACTGTCAATCAATGCGATAACACTGAGACTGACATGAAAGATGTAATCAGCACCAGAGAAGCTGACAAAATGATAGAAACCTGAACTACAGCTTTTGAAGACAAGAACGGCACCATCTTTACCAAATCAACAGAATTAACCGGAAGGTAGATTGAGCACTGTGCTGAGTATGCCTGGCCACACTAGCGACCTGCACCGAGTTTGGGGTCGCTTCGATTCCAAGGATGTCTTGGGTGAACGAAATAAAGGACTGGGCGTGTTACGCTGTCTCTACCCAGTTGCAAGTATGGAAGGAGACAGCGGCCTGTAGTGTTTTGACTTCGTGGGACAACGATGATTATGATATGACCATGAACGTACCAAACATACTTCTATTCTCTGAAATCGTTTCCCTCACTACGCTTCCCCCTGACCCTCCCCAGCCCTGCTTGCCCAGTTCACCTGCTTCTCTCTCACCATTCCCTCCACACACGTGTACACAAAGACATGCAAGCTCTCTCTCTCTCTCTCTCTCTCTCTCACACACACACACACACACACACACACACACACACACACACACACACACACACACGCACGCAGGCACACATACACATGCACACAAACACACATACATACACACGCACACACTCACACACACATATACAAACGCACACATGCATGCACGCACGCACGTGTGCACGCACGCACGCACACACACACACACATACACGCGCGCGCGCGCACGTATACACATAAATACATGCAGAGAGAGAGAGAGAGAGAGAGAGAGGCAGGCAGACAGACAGACAGACAGACAGACAGACAGACAGACAGAGCTCTGTATCGAGGATAAAAAAAAATCACTTTTCTTTGAACCCTGCACTAAAAGAACCCCTTGCTGTGTGCAGCGTCACGGGGGTCGTCCATAGAGGTGGACCACAACGACCCCAGCACACGGGACCAGCCGACCCCGGGGTCCAGCCCTCGCCGCCGAACGTCCAGAATGATCCCCATCCAAGAAGAAGACCAAGAAAGGTCCGGGCAGCGTGAGGTCACCGCGGTCATCGAGAAAGACCTGAACCTTCGGCACGAGCAAGAAGAGCAGAATGGAAAAAGCCAGTCGGTTCACCGTAGTGACTCGGCCTCTGACCTCCAACATGATGAACGGGGTGGGAGGACAAGTCTAGGGAGGCAGCTAAAGCCCAAGCCCAGGGAAGCTCGGAAGGAGAACGTCCGACTAACGCTCCACGAGCTTCAAGTTCTCCTCCTGAAAGACCCCGACCCGCAAAAGCCGTGAGGTCAAGATCACAGACTGTAAAAAGCCCTCGGAAGCCAGGTTCTGGACTGTCAGGAAAATCAGTCGGATTCACGGTCCGAAGCGCAGACGACGAAACCCAAGCAGATCCTCAAGGAGCAACCGGGGGCGAGAGGACGAGAGCCGGGGACACTAGAACAGATGCTCTGGGCCCTTTTCGAACGACTGCTTCTAAAGTCTCTCGCAGCCCGCGACGTGGAGGAACAGACTCCCCGCACCCACACAGTCCACTCCTCACAAAACCAGCCACCCTGCACGCATTGAAAACACCTCGCACAGGGTCTACCGGCTCGAGCCCAGACAAGAGGAAAGGTGATCCACCAGGCACCAGACGCGGAGAACTCAGGGAAGAGGTGCCAGAAAGAGCCCCGGAGCTGGACAGGAAGATGGGAGCCAGCGCAGAGGGTTGAACCAGGGCGGGAGAGACAAACGCGAACGTCAGCCAACAGGAGCGGTCGGTGGGAAGGTCCCAGCGGAAGTCTCACATGAAGAGGCGGTCAGAGCTTTAGGGCAGAGCCTCCGTGCTGGCGATTGGGCCAAAAAGACACGGACCCAGCGGAGCGGGATGTCTCCAGGAAGGAAAACCACCGCGCAGTCCAAACGTGATTCAAGGGAAGAAGATACCGACAGAAAAGACACGGAGACGTCGAGAGTGTGAGCCTGTGAGGGAGGCAGAAATGTCAGAATTCACTGCCACAGGGGAAAGGTTGGAAGGAACAAACGAATGTTTTACAGAGGAAAAAGAGAAAAAGGCATCAAGCCTTAACGTTTTAAAAAAAAAAAAATGAAATAGATTTTATCAATTTATAAGCAACAAAATGTGTGTGTGTGTGTGTGCGCGCAGGCGCGCGCGCCTGTGTGTGTGTGTGTGTGTGTGTGTGTGTGTGTGTGTGTGTGTGTGTGTGTGTGTGTGTGTGTGTGTGCACGCGTGCGTGCGTGCGTGCGTGCATATGTATGTGTGTATACGTGCGTTCATGTGTGTGTGTGTGTGTGTGTGTGTGTGTGTGTGTGTGTGAGCGCGCATACGTGTGTGTATACGCGCTCGCGCGCGCTGTGTGTGTGTGTGTGTGTGTGTGTGTGTGTGTGTGT
>JADBJO010000681.1:42500-55000 GCA_016801955.1 Conus betulinus | reverse complement strand
GGGCTGTGGGGGAGGGGTTGGGCATGGGGGGTGGGTAGGCATGGGTGAGGAGAGGGGGGGAGAGAGAGAGCGAGAGGGAGAGAGAGAGAGAGAAAACGAGAGAGAGAGAGAGAGAGAGAGAGAGAGAGTGCGAGAGAGAGAGGGGGGGGGGAATTTTATTTTCGTTTAATGAGAGAGAGAGAGAGAGAGAGAGAGAGAGAGAGAGAGAGAGAGAGAGAGAGAGAGAGAGAGAGAGAGAGAGAGAGAGAGAGAGAGGTGAAGCTTCCGAAAAGCACTTCTCGTTTCCATAAGGCACCTTTTATTTGTCAAAAAAAAAACCCCCGTGATTTCTTACTGAGCTTTCGATTTTATTCAGACCACACAGCGTGCACGATTTAACCAACTTCCCGTTTTTAACCAATCCCTACACAGGTGATTTCAAAAACCGGCATTGAACATGCCAAAAGGAAAAGAAAACGTGGTCAGCGTGGAGGTGTAAAACGAAGATTGAGAAGAAATGCTAGCCGACCCCCCCCCCCCCCCCCCCCCCCCCCCCCCCCCCCCCCCCCCCCCCCCCCCCCCCCCCCCCCCCTGCCAGCCATCAAAGGCACACGGGGGAGGGGTGTGTGTGTATGTCAACAATAAATGGTGTGACAATGCTAATGTGACTGTGAGAAGACGGCTGTGCACCCCTGATGTAGAACTGATATCGCTGTCTCTGAGACCAAGATACCTGCGGCGGGAATTCGGACAGTTGTTTTTAACAGTTGTTTATGCTCATCCTGCTGCCAATGTGTCATGTGCCGCTGCCCATGTTGTTGATATTGTGCAATTTCTTCAGTCTATCTCTCCTGATGCACCCATTTTATTCTTGGTGATTTTAATAACTGTAAACGAAGATTGACTCATCCTTTCCATCTTTTATACAGTATATTACCTGTTTTAACTCGTAAAAACAAAATGCCCGATCTGTGTTATGGCAACATCAATCACACTTACAATCTGAACCCCTACCCCCTATCGGAAAATCTGATCATGATGTAGTCCACCTCATACCCGCATATAGACCTAAAATTCAGACAGAACCCATCATAAAGAAGAAGGTTAAGGTATGGGAGCCTGACAGTATTTTGGAATTACAAGGATGTTTTGACTGTACTGACTGGGACCTTTTCTTTGAATCCTCTGTCAATATCCATGAAGCAACAGATGTCATATCAATATATATGTTTTGTCAAGATTTAATCATTCCATCAAAAACAATCAAAATTTTCCCTAACAATAAACCATGGGTAACGAAGCCACTGAAAACCGTGTTAAATGAAAAGAAAATTGCCTTTCAAACAGAACACAAAATGAAACGTAAGAAAAGTCCAAATAAAACTGAGAAAGGAAATACGCTCAGCCCAAACAAAGTACAAAGAGAAGGTTGAATTGCAGTTTCAGTGCGGTAATAATATGCGGAACGCATGGCAAGGTCTAAAGAAATTAAACTGGTCAAACTAAATCCCCATCATCACTGTGCCTTACCAAAAGAACAGCAACAACAATTCGCTAATGAACTCAACAAATTTTACTGTCGTTTTGATGCCCATGATTTCACACCGATGCATTGGGAGTGATAAAAGAGGAAATCAAAGCAAAGATAGAAGATGAGATCATTATAGAAGATACAACAATACTTTCAATGTTTAAAAGACTAAATATCCAAAAGGCGCCTGGACCAGACAATATTAGTAGTGTATTACTCAAGAACTGTGGATCTCAACTCTGTCATCTTTCACTAGACTATTCAATTGGTCTATTAAAACTCAACTGTCCCTTCTCTCTGGAAGCCTCAGTGATCTGTCCTATACCAAAAAAGTCTAAAACCATCTTCCCTCAATGACTACCGCCCAGTCGCTCTAACATCCCTGTGATGAAGTGTTTTCGAAAGAGCAATACTCAGTCACCTCCTCACTGACACAGTCAGTCATCAAGATCCTTATCAGTTTGCATACAAACGCAACAGATGCACAGACGATGCCACTCTCACACTTTTACACAACGCTTACACTCACCTGGAGAAAACAGATTCTTTTGTTCGTATTCTTTTTATTGATTTTTTCATCAGCTTTTTTAACACCCAGCCTCATCTCTTAGCGCACAAACTTTTATCCTTAAATGTCAGACCCAGGCTTATCCTGTGGATCACAGATTTCCTCATCTCCAGATCCCAGTCAGTGCGCTATCAATCTGTCATGTCATCTGTCCTCTTTTGCTCCACAGGTTCCCCTCAAGGTACCGTTCTTTCTCCTGTCCTCTTTACTCTGTACACAACGACTGCATTGGTACAGAAGAAACACCAGTCATTAAATATTCAGATGATACAGCCCTTGTAGACCTTTCCAATTCTGATGTAACATATTTTTGATGAAGTTGAGCGTTTCAGCACCTGGTGTAAAGAAAATTATCTTGAGCTTAACGTCAAAAAACAAAGGAGATGATCATAGATTTTAGGAAAGCGGAAAATTATGTGCCTGATCTTTACATTGATGGAGAAAAAGTGGAACGGGTAGAGGAATACAAATATCTGGGCACAACATTAGACAATAAGCTCACTTTCAATACACACACCAGGTCCGCATACAAAAAATGCCAAATTAGAATGCATTTCCTACGCGAATTGAGGAATCTGCATGTCCAGCCAAAATTCTTAAAACATTTTACAGGAGTTTTATTGAGTCTGTCTTGACTTTTTCATGCATTTGCTGGTATGGAAATCTTAATTTGAAAAACAGCAAACTCTTGGATAGCGTTGTGAACATCTGCGGCAAGATTGTTGGTGAGAGACAGGAGAGTATGAGTGAGTTGTATGAAAGGCGTGCGGTCAACAAGGCTCGTGCGATTGTTAGTGACAGTGGGCATACGCTTGCGCGACAGTTTGTGCTCCTTCCATCAGGCAGACGATTTTGTGTTCCCAGAGCTAAGCTGATGCGCACAAAAAAGAGCTTTGTGTTCAAATCCATTGCGTTTTTAAACAAACACAGCGTGTAAGAAGAGGCGATGGATCACCTGTGACACAAGCATGTGCGCGGGTGTATGTGTCCGTGAGCAAGCAAGCGGGAAAGTATAGATGCTGGAGTGTGGGTGTGTTTTTCTGTTTTATGTGTGCATGTCCTGGAACAATGAGGAATAGAAATGTCTGGAATATGTCTCTCATCTTAATGATTTTTGATGATAAATCACCTCTCTCTCTCTCTCTCTCTCTCTCTCTCTCTCTCTCTCTCTCTCATACGTGCACACATTTTATGTATATATATCAAGAGTGGCTGAGTGTGTACTTTATTTGCACTACCAAAAGGAGAAAGATTGAAATTCCCATTTTGGTGTTACACGCATGTTTTATTGTTTGTAAGTAATTTTAATTTCCAGTGTCACGTTTGTAATTATAAATATGTATGTCTTAACTTTTAGGGCAGCGGTCACAAATGTAATTTCTCTTGTAACGAGAGATAATAAAGTTTTCTGAATCTGAATCTGAATCTGAAGAGTCCTTTCAGCATGGAGAGGAATAGGAGCAGGGAAGGCAAGGGAGAGAACTGCTTCCTTACCATCACCCCATCCCTCCAGCGTCTTGACTACCGCTTTCTGGGGAACGATTTCCTTTCGACTGAAGTGATATCCTCTGTTCTCTTTATCTGTTTATTCATTTATTTGTCATTTCATTCATTTATCATTTATGCATCTATTAATTCATTCATTTATTCATTAATCGATTAGTTCATCTATTAATTCATTTTTCTATCTATTTATCTATTTTTGGCTTGCTCTATACCTTATTTTTTATTCTTAATTTTGCTGAATATTGTTGTCTATTTAAAACAACAAAAGAAAATAAAGATTCAAAAACGTTATGCTTCCTCTGCTTGTGAAACACACACATTTCATAAAAACGAATTACATGAGAGAAAAAAAGAAAAAGAAAGAAAAGAAAGATTATCATTCGAATTTTTCCCTTTGCAAGTGCTGCGTCATGTGCAAGATCTATATATCAGTTTGATTGCAAGAGAGAGAGAGAGAGAGAGAGAGAGAGAGAGCATACACCAACGCCACGGAAAGATTTTCGCGTACGAAAGTCGGGTACGGAAGGAAATCTCTCTGTGGAGGTCCAAGTCTTATTAGAAGCGAATACGAATTTTTCCGTTTCCACCTAGGCCCTGTCCAGCGTTGTTGTATTATGTACTCAGATGGAAAGGCTGGACAGCAAGGAAATTCCGTCGACCTTTCCTGTCGCTCGGAAATTTGCAGAATGGGGCAAATCTCACTGCCGATCGTGTATCTTAACGGTCAAATAAAACAGACAGCGATGAGAAAGAAAGGCGAAGATTAAACGATCTAATTTCTAATTCGGATTCTTTCCAAACTTAAAAGAAAAAAACACAATGCCTCCGAACGAAAGGGACAAAACAAAACACGATGCAATCGACCTCTTTGGTCTTCTGCAGGCAAGACAAGTTTCTCGTCTGCTGCAGTCACCTCAGTTTAAAAGCTAATCAGCTTCTTTCCGTTTCAGTCCCAATTTATCTTCAGTGAAAACAAAATGTATATTGTTTTCAGGGTTCTAGAGGTAAAAAAACAACAACTTTTTTTTTTTTTTTTTTTTAGCTACGTTCAGTCATTTTTTTTGTCACCCATACACCAAAATTTGTAACGTGCCCTGAATGGTAGAAGAAGCTGTCGCAGTTGTCTCTGGAAACATGCACTTGAGTTTAATCCACTAATTGAATGCGTCTCTTAGAATGTTTCTCACATTACTTTACCAACACAGCAGTGTGTCCGTGTCCGTATCTCTATGACCTGGTTAGAGGAGGAAAAAGGTTATGGAAAATAAAAATGTAGAGCAGACATTTATCAATCTAGGATACAACTGAGAGACCATAGCATGAACTTGACCATCATTGATCATTAAAAGGGGTGTAGTGTGTCTTTTCGTGCCGTATTTTCGCGGTCACTTCAGTCTTCCATTCTCTCTCTCCATATCCACACCCTTAGTGAATTGGAATCAAGTCTTTGGTATCGGAACTGCTGTTGGTTGGATGCAGTCGCGCACACTGGAGAAAAGATCACTCACACCGACACAGCCATTGTTGTTGGGCAAAAACACGTTGAGGAACGTATATGTATTAACATTCCCCAATAACGCAGACAGTGATAAAAAAGGATGATTCCTCTGGTATTCTCTTGCTTCAGTTCTTGCCTGTAATCACTCCCCTTCGGGGCTGTTTTTCTTTTTTCATTCTCTCTCTCTTTCTCTTTTTTGTACTCTTTCCAGCGATATTTCGATATGTGTGTGTGTGTGTGTGTGTGTGTGTGTGTGTGTGTGTGTGTGAGTGCGCGCGCGCGCGCGCGCGCGCTTGCATGTGTATGCGTGCGTGCATGCTTGCGTGCGTGCGCGTGTGTGTGTGTGCGTACCTGCGTGCGTGCGTGCGTGCGTGCGTGCATGAGTGACTGTGTGCGCGCGCGCGTGCGTGCGTGTGTATGTGTGCGCTTGTGCACAGAAGACGACGCCGCCGCCTCATCCGCAGCAGCTCCGGGCGTCAACCCCGTGTTCGAGAACGACCCTGACGACTCGGACGTGGAGAGGGCGCGGTGTCCTTGCCGGGCAGCATGGAGGAGGAGGAGCTCCGGATCAGAGAGACAAGCGGCGGAAGGGACTGACCACCTCTCCCAACCCGGCTCTGGTTCTGGATGTCGCTCCGGCTCCGGCTCAGGCTCAGGCTCCGGCTCAGGCTCAGGCTCCGGCTCAGGCTCAGGCTCAGGCTGACGCTGAAGCTAACGCTCTGGCTTGGGCTCTGGCTCTGGCTCAGGCTCGGGCTCAGAATGACGCCGAAGCAGGGGCTGGCAGCGGGAGGAACGTGATCGACGAATATTTGTTAGCGTTGCAGCATGACTTGGGGGAGAGGGGGTTGGCGCTGAAGGAGGTGAAACAGATGGGGGACGCAGAGGAGGAGGAGGAGGAGGAGGTGAAGTTAGAGATGGATGGTTGGTTGGGTGGAGAACGACGAGACGGAGGTTTAGGTTGGGAGCTCGATGGGGTGGAGCAGAAAGAGAGAGTAGAGAGTGGATTAATCCACGTCGTCCATTTGCAGTCTTGCAGGCTGCCGTGCTGAGCTGTCCATTTCGGGGATGGGGATGAAAATGGTCTTTGTTTCTGAAGGCGGAAGGGTAAATTAACGTATGACATTAAAGGGGGGTGGGGGAGGGGGGGGGATAACAAACAAAGATCTGTTGAGGTGTGTGTGTGTGTGTGTGTGTGTGTGTGTGTGTGTGTGTGTGAGAGAGAGAGAGAGAGAGAGAGAGAGAGAGAGAGGGGGGGCAGATAAATGTGAAGGGAAGGGGGTGGGGGTGGGTGGGAAGGGAATGCGTGAAGGAAGGTCTACATCGGGGATGGAGGGGAAGGGGGGAGAGGAGCACAAGTCGAAGATAACTCAGTTTCTCTTTAATGCCAAGTGATGCTTTGAAGTAATGCCGAACAATCTCTGAAGTGAGCCCAGAACCTGACGCTTGAAAAGGTGAACCGTCCGTGTTCCAGAGACCATTTAAAAGTGCAGCTACTTTCAGTTCCACATCCAAAGCAAAAAAGAAAATAATATTGAAAAAGATAGAAAAAAATGAGAGAGAGAGAGAGAGAGAGAGAGAGAGAGAGAGAGAGAGAGAGAGAGAGAGAGAGAGAGAGAGGAGAGATTGAATGTCACAGAAAACCTCGGACTTTTAACCGTCGTATAAACACAGTGCATGGGAGTGAGGAAAAACAAAAAAACAACAACAACAAAAAAAACACACACACACACACCCAAAGTGTACGAGAGAACGTGCAATTACCACATGCTAAAGGCAGAGTCGTCAGTGCGTGGATTTATCTATCATTCGATTGTGGAAGAAGCAAAGGAAAGATAGCTTGGACGTTCATCGACTCGCTAGCTCGCTTTTCTCATTTGCTCCCTTCTTGATCCCCTTCATGCGACATCTTGTATGAGAACTTGTTATTCTCAACGCTTACCCGTTTTCATTTCCGCGAATTTGGTTTGTCGTTTTATGCTTTTAGGAATATGTGTGTTTCCGGGGTAATAATATTTTCAGCAAATATTGTATATATAACGAAAAAAGCAGTGTGGTTGCTTTGTTAGAGCTTTCGTTTCTTTGAATCGCATAACATGCACAACGAGATGATAGATTTTTGGCAAATGTACAATCGTATTGTGAACAATAATTCTGCAAAAAAAAAATTCTACTTTTTTTTTTTTGAGGGGTCATGTTTTGGGGGGAAGTATTCTTTCCAGAGGACATTATGCAATACATGTTTACCGTTTATGGCTAGTCAAAGTAGTGTGCGCAGATCAATAAATCAGAAGGCTGTGTCCGTTTTCCGAAGGATAAGAAAAACAAAACAAAATAAAAACAAACAAAACCAGTACACACACACACACACACACACGCACACGCACACACACACACACACACACACACGCATGCACGCGTACGCACGCACACGCGCACGCACACACACACACACACACGCACACACACACGCACACGCACACACAGACACGCACGCACACACACACACACACACACACACACACACACACACACACACACACACATGCACGCGTACGCACGCACACGCGCACGCACACACACACACACACACACACACACGCGCGCGCGCGCGCATAGAAAGTAACACAAGCAGACAAGTCACAAGATTCTCCTATCGAAACGTGCTATCGCAAAGTTGCAGCCCTTTGAACATGAACAGCACACGCTGCATCGGGCAAGCTCGATTTCTTGTCAAGAAAGTTGAAACCGCTGTGAATTCTGGGAGGCAGTTTCTCATCTGAGTGCGTAGCGCAGCCATGGATTCACTAAGACTTTGCGGTGTAGCATGTACAATCTGGTTTTACGCTCAACATTGGAGACTGATTGTGATTAAAAAAAAAAGATTAATACGTGAAAGAGACCAACGGGCGAAGTATGATGAGGGACAGGCATTTGAAACAAACAGAGGACCTCCATGACTGCAGGTTTGAAAATTTAACGAAAAAAGCTTTTCAGAGGATGTAAGTTGTGTTTTTAGAATAATAATCATTAACCAAATTTAATCTATAGCTGTGAATTAGATTATGGTTTTATTACAGAGCGAATAATGATTTTATGTGAATTGTGAAATTGCATTTTATGTGAATTGTGAAAATGCTGTTTTCAGTGAAGGAAAAATGAAATAAAATTAAGTAGTTGTATATTCTGATCCCATTGATAAATAGAATTCAGAACTTTATTTTAACACATTTTACAGCTACTACATTATGAACAGAGATCCCAGTATGCTACGACTAATGATATTCCTCGTCGGAATTACGCGAAAATAAGACGGCACGCATTGGCGGCAGCGCCGGTCAATTCATGCTTGTGATTTTTGATTTGCATATAACGTGAAAAATGAGATACGAGTTGCAGGATTACTTTTTTTTTTTTTTTTTTTTTTTTTTTTGCAAAAATTTTCTAGCAAGCTGTACTGTTTAATCATTTCCCCAGGCTTTACGTAAATTCAGTTTGTTCTTATTTCATCGTAACTGTCGATGTTTGGTATGTGTTATAAAAATCATGAAAACTTGAAATAAATTATGTTTCGAGGTGAAACAAAATGCATCAGGCTTAGACGTATACAAAGTAAGCTTAGAAAATCAATGTAAACATAAAACTGTGCAAAATAAAGAGTATAAGAGAACGATTCAATACAGTTTTTTTTTTTCTCCCAAAACGCGTTATATGTTGCAAACGGGCTTGCATACGTACACAACACACACATACGCTGTGTGCGTGTATGGGTACCTACTAACATTTCTGTCAACTGGTCCATTTTCAGTTGGTTTTTTTTTCAAATTCTCAAACCTGGGAGTGATATGGATAAAGTCTGAGTATTTTTAATCGAATACAACGCGCGATGTGGAAATTGTTTTTAATAGATTTTATGTCGTGACTAATCTTATCTTATTCTTTTAACTTTTTGTGAAAGAGATCGGCACTTCACCTTTACAACAAAGATTTTGCACCGTGTAATTTCAGTTTCTCTCTGCACTGACACACATTGAGCTCCAAGATTAGTTATCGTGTATACCAACGCATTCCAATGTTTGTCCATAAAGGAGTTGAATGATCTGTGTTTATCTTTTCTCTTTTTATTTCTGGATGATTGCTCTCAAGACGAAAATGCCAACATGAACAAGCCTTTCCGATCCTGAGTCCAATAAATCTCGCGCAAAAGTTTTAAACCATGTGTTTTTGACAGGTATTTCTGTTATGTATATATGTTCTGACTGGATGGTGGAAGAATACGTGAATGTCGACTCTCTCTCTCTCTCTCTCTCTCTCTCTCTCTCTCTCTGCGTATGTGTGGCAAACAACACTATGTGCGTGCGTGTCTTTGCGTGTTGAGTATGTCGTAGCAAGGTGCAGAAGTAAACCTCCCATTAGAATGTAAAGTTCGTGAAAGTTTTATTCAGGATGGAGCTAAACAAACTCTACTAGCCATACTTTGCTGTTCAACGCCCGTTTGGGGTTTATGTCCAGAGGATCGTGCATAAACATAGCTCCAAAGGACGGTGTAATATTAGTGATATTATGACTATACTTCGCTAAAGATGTCCAGTCGATTGTGCTCTTCGTTTAAAAAAAAGAAAGAAAGAAAGAAAGAACAAAGGAAGACATCTACAAAGTCCACAGCACCACCACAGCACAAATTAAAAGGTTATGGGTCTTTGACTTTTTTCTTTTTGTCTTTTTTGTGTGTGTGTTTGTTTGTTTGGTTGGCTCGTTGGTTGGATTTTTTTTCTTTACATTTTTGTTTTGTTTGTCTGAACTAAAGTGTTGGATCATATAGACATTAGTCTTTTTAAATTCTAGCAATGAAGAATCGAAGAGCATGTATTGCCAGTAGCGTTCAAGATAGTGTTTAGGATCCACTCATCTCTCTCTCTCTCTCTCTCTCTCTCTCTCTCTCTCTCTCTCTCTCTCTCTCTCTCTCACACACACACACAGAACTCATTCTCTCCCTAGTTCCATAAATGTTGATGGCAATGAGATAAAGCTATCAGATTATGTTCGTAACCTCGGCGTTACAATGACCAAAACTCTCTATTTCAAACAACATACCTCTAATGTGTGCAAGTCCTGCTACCTTGAACTTCGTAGAATTAGCTCAGTTCGCCGCTTCCTCACTCAAAATGCCCTGAAGACTCTGATCTGTGCTTTTGTCCTGTCTCGGCTTGACTGTTGTAACTCCCTCCTTGCCGGTTGTCCCTAAACACTCATCTCTAAACTTCAAAAAGTTCAGAACAATGCCGCCCGTCTGATCTCCCGCTCCTCTAGATCTGATCACATATCACCAATTCTGTCATCCTTACACTGGCTCCAGTTCAATCTCGCATTGACTTTAAAGTTCTCCTCCTGGTTTTCAAATCACTGAATAATCTGGCTCCCTCCTACCTCTCTGACCTCCTCCATCTCTATGTTCCGTCTCGCAACTTTCGCTCATCCACCGATTCTCGTCTGCTTCGGCTTCCCTCCGCTCGCCTGAAAAACTTCAGGCCAACGATCTTTCTCTTACCAGGCGTGTGTGTGTGTGTACGCGCACGCGCTTTGAATTAGAATTATAATTTTATCATGTTTTTCTGTAAAATGCGCTTTGGGCTCTCACGAGGTAAAGCGCTCTATAAATATCCTTTTACATTACACACACACACACACACACACACACACACACACACACACATATATATATATATATATATATATATATATATATATATATGTATGTATGTATGTATGTATGTATGTATGTATGTATGTATACAGAACTGAAAAGAAAGCTGCTTTCTTATTTGTCTTTGTTTTACTTTATTAATGTTATTTCTCACTTAATGTTATTTATGCCTCTCTCCCTCTCTTTGTTGTTGATGTTGTTGTTGTTGTTGTTGTTTGACAACACTGAAACCTACAGTAGTTCTCTTCGTAGGGAGTGAAGTGAAGGACAAGTTGGTCAAGTGAGCCATGACTGGCCAATGACATGTGACATGTGACTAAGAACCATTGGTGGCAACCATCCAAATTATAGATATGAAACCCAATTCTTGCTCTTGCAAGTTACAGGGCTGGCGAAACAGTTATTGGTCATTGTGGACGACAGTAAAATTTCGAACAGCATGGGGGAAATTGGAGCATAAAAAGTATCACATGCTTGATTTCTCCCTGCATTTAAAAAAATACATATTTGTAGAGTACCCTTTCTTCTTCTATCCTTGAAGTTGTAAGCGTTTAGGGCTGTGTTTTAGATTAAGAGAGATAAACAGTGCATGCTGATGATTATTATGATGATACTGATATTTGCATATAACGTGAAAAATGAGATACGAGTTGCAGGATTACTTTTTTTTTTTTTTTTTTTTTTTTTTTTGTGTTTTGCAAATTTTCTAGCAAGCTGTACTGTTTAAAATCATTTCCCAGCTTTACGTAAATTCAGTTTGTTCTTATTTCATCGTAACTGTCGATGTTTGGTATGTGTTATAAAAATCATGAAAACTTGAAATAAATTATGTTTCGAGGTGAAACAAAAATGCATCAGGCTTAGACGTATACAAAGTAAGCTTAGAAAATCAATGTAAACATAAAACTGTGCAAAATAAAGAGTATAAGAGAACGATTCAATACAGTTTTTTTTTTCTCCCAACGCGTTATATGTTGCAAACGGGCTTGCATACGTACACAACACACACATACGCTGTGTGCGTGTATGGGTACCTACTAACATTTCTGTCAACTGGTCCATTTTCAGTTGGTTTTTTTTTTTTTTTTCAAATTCTCAAACTTGGGAGTGTATGGATAAAGTCTGAGTATTTTTAATCGAATACAACGCGCGATGTGGAAATTGTTTTTAATAGATTTTATGTCGTGACTAATCTTATCTTATTCTTTTAACTTTTTGTGAAAGAGATCGGCACTTCACCTTTACAACAAAGATTTTGCACCGTGTAATTTCAGTTTCTCTGGCACTGACACACATTGAGCTCCAAGATTAGTTATCGTGTATACCAACGCATTCCAGTGTTTGTCCATAAAGGAGTTGAATGATCTGTGTTTATCTTTTCTCTTTTATTTCTGGATGATTGCTCTCAAGACGAAAATGCCCAACATGAACAAGCCTTTCCGATCCTGAGTCCAATAAATCTCGCGCAAAAGTTTTAAACCATGTGTTTTTGACAGGTATTTCTGTTATGTATATATGTTCTGACTGGATGGTGGAAGAATACGTGAATGTCGACTCTCTCTCTCTCTCTCTCTCTCTCTCTCTCTCTCTCTGCGTATGTGTGGCAAACAACACTATGTGCGTGCGTGTCTTTGCGTGTTGAGTATGTCGTAGCAAGGTGCAGAAGTAAACCTCCCATTAGAATGTAAAGTTCGTGAAAGTTTATTCAGGATGGAGC
>JADBJO010000681.1:17500-37500 GCA_016801955.1 Conus betulinus | reverse complement strand
CAACCTGTCCTACATAAATACTCGGGAAGTGTCTCTAGGGTGGTAGGGGTCGGGGGTGGGGTGGGGGTGGGGGGAGGTGAGAGGAAGTTGCAATCAGGTGCTAGCCCAGACTGGCTCCTGGGAATCCAATTTAGGGAGGGGGGCCGTTTTGGGGGTCTTACACCACCGATCGGTAATATACAGATTTGTTGTGTGCAGTACGTGCTATTCATGTTGGGATGAAGGTGAACAGCACTCCACCTGTTACCCCACACAGTGTGTGTAGCCTCGTCACTCCAGCACCGTCGACTACAGGTTTCGTTTCTCCTCCTCCTGCAAAAACCTGGCTTGTTTTTACTAAAAAATTTTAAAAGTTTTTAAAACAGTTTTTAATTGTGTTGGATGTGCCCTAATATATTTTCTTTAACTCCAATTATACATTCTACAGCTTTCAACGGCGTTTGATATAATTGATTGTGGAAGTTTTACTCATCCAAACAGAGCGTACAGAACGGGTGGACATGATGTTTCCCATTCTCTCCTTAATCATGGCTGCTGGCGACGAGTCGAATGACCACACTGACGGCTATGTGACGGTTTTCCCTCCCACCCCACAGCTCCAAACGATTTGACTTCGACGGTTACTGATTTTGTCACAGAGGTGAGTAAGCTGGAAAGATTTCCTTTCGTAAACCGCTAGCTGTCCCCCCCCCCCTTCCTCCCCCCCCCCCCCACCGGCCCTTTCTTCCTTTCCCTCTCTACCTNTCATTTTATGTATGTGAGGGGAGAAGGAAGAGTGGGGGGGGGGGGGGGGGGGGGGGGTATTCTAGTCCTGGTTACAAAACAACAAACAAACAGCCTTTCATTCCCAAACTTTGGTGTAATATTATTGTGAGGTGCGCACACATGAGCGCACGAGCGCGCACGTGTGTGTGTGGTGTGTGTGTGTGGTGTGTGTGTGGTGTGTGTGTGTGTGTGTGTGTGAGCGCCGCGCGCACGCGCGCGTGCGTGCGTAGATGCATGTGTGTGCGCGCGTTGGCGTGTGTGTGATTGCAAGTGTGCATGCATGCGTATGTCCGTGCGTGCGTGCGTGCGTGCGTGTTAGTGTGTGTGTGTGTGTGTTTGGGTGTGTGTGTGTGTGTGTGTGTGTGTGTGTGTGTCTGCGCGTGTGTGTTAGGGAAGAGAGAGTTTCATTCTTGTGTTATTCAAGATTGATTTCGTGAAGGAGCGCTAGACACTACCCTCATTAAACTTGTCAAAACAAAATGTAGCTAATAATGCTACCCTCTCCATTGAGCGCCAGAGCCTTTAAGTATCACAAAGGCGATGGGGTGAAATGGGGGTGGGTGACAATCGATGGCAGTAGTGGCAGGGGGGGGGGGGGGGGGGGGGAGGGGTGTGTCCTTCTCAACCTGTCCTACATAAATACTCGGGAAGTGTCTCTAGGGTGGTAGGGGTCGGGGGTGGGGGTGGGGGTGGGGGAGGTGAGAGGAAGTTGCAATCAGGTGCTAGCCCAGACTGGCTCCTGGGAATCCAATTTAGGGAGGGGGGCCGTTTTGGGGTCTTACACCACCGATCGGTAATATACAGATTTGTTGTGTGCAGTACGTGCTATTCATGTTGGGATGAAGGTGAACAGCACTCCACCTGTTACCCCACACAGTGTGTGTAGCCTCGTCACTCCAGCACCGTCGACTACAGGTTTCGTTTCTCCTCCTGCAAAACCTGGCTTGTTTTTACTAAAAAATTTTAAAAGTTTTTAAACAGTTTTTAAATTGTGTTGGATGTGCCCTAATATATTTTCTTTAACTCCAATTATACATTCTACAGCTTTCAACGGCGTTTGATATAATTGATTGTGGAAGTTTTACTCATCCAAACAGAGCGTACAGAACGGGTGGACATGATGTTTTCCCATTCTCTCCTTAATCATGGCTGCTGGCGACGAGTCGAATGACCACACTGACGGCTATGTGACGGTTTTCCCTCCCACCACAGCTCCAAACGATTTGACTTCGACGGTTACTGATTTTGTCACAGAGGTGAGTAAGCTGGAAAGATTTCCTTTTCGTAACCCGCTAGCTGTCCCCCCCCCCTTCCCTCCCCCCCCCCCCCCCCCCCCACCGGCCCCTTTCTTCCTTTCCCTCTCTACCTCTTACAGCCTACTCCTCCTCTCTCTTTCATCTCCTCAGCTTTCTCATCTGGTACAACAGCAGCTTTTATTTCTTTTTTTGTGTGTGAAAAATATCGGGGCTTGCTCAGGATCTAGCATGTCCACGAAAATAGGGACTATTGACCAATTTATTGATTACCACGATTCTTCCTGTCAGTAAATTTCTTTCCGTTTTGAAAGTGCTAGTTGAAAGGCATATCGAGATAATTTTGGTTGCAGAAAAATGAGAAGATTTTACCATGCCAAGGAAACATACGATGCCGTCAGATTTTAGTATTTCGTATCAACATTTGTTTTTGTTTTTGTTTTTGCTGGAAAAGCAGCTCTTGTACATGATAGGGCTACGAATGCTTGTCGTATGATTAGTACCACAGGTTCATATCTCAGAACTAACTTTCTTGAGTGACTCAATCGTTCCGCAACGAGACTGCACACGCTCGCTCTCTCTCTCTCTCTCTCTCTCTCTCTCTCTCTCTCTCTCTCTCTCTCTCTCTCTCTCTCGCTCGCTCGCTCTCTCGCTCTCTCTCTCTCTCTCTCTCTCTCTCGCTCTCGCTCTCGCTCTCTCGCGCGCGCGCACTAACTCACACACACACACACACACACACACACACACACACACACACACACACACACACACTCTCTCTCTCTCTCTCTCTCTCTCTCTCTCTCTCTCTGTGCACGTGCATGCAGTCACTCCGTATGAGCCTGAAAGACACAATCATCTAAAGGAAGAAAACCAGAAAGACCGGGAAGAGTGCCGGACGACGTCACGGGAGGCAGGTTGACTACTATTTACATGGCTACCTCCAGAAAAAGGTTTCCAAAGATCCAGGCTGCGAGTGCCAACAGAGTTTCCCTGCCCCGCCCCTCCTCTCCCCTCCTCCTCCACGTTGTTGTCAATTATGCCAGCAACTGTTGTGTAGACACTGCCCCCAGTCATTATGGAGATATAACGGTTAACACTGACATTTTACAATCCCGCATCGTAGACACAGCCCCTAGTCATTATGGAGATAACGGTTAACACTGACGTTTTTCAATCCCGCATTGTAGACACAGCCCCCAGTCATTATGGAGATAACTTAACACTGACATTTTTCAATTCCGCATCCACACAAACTCCCTGTTCACCCACACACCTTAAAAACCAAAGAGGACTGGGGGGGGGGGGGGGGGGGGGGGGTTCCCCCTTTTTTGATTACTTTTGAGTTTTCTTGGGGGAAAGTTCAAAGATTAAGTATGCAAAAGGAATGTGAATTTGAACGAATTAAGAACAGCTGTACATAACAAGCCCATTCCCTCTGCTGCCCTCAAAACAATTTCAACAGTTTGGAGGAAATGACACTGGCCTATTTCAGTTCAAGGCTGTCATCTATATCAGTTTCTCAAATATATACAACAAGATTTAAAAAAAAAAAAAAAAACCAGAAAAAAACAAAAGAGAGAGAAAATCCACCACGCATTAAAATATAAACAAAATCTTTGTTCTGGAATTTGGTAAATGAGATGAAAAATATTGTTCTTTCAGGAATTAACAAAATCACGTTAGATAGACCATATCAGATTTGCATGGAGTCTGCTGTAAAACTATTTTTAAATGATATCACGTGAGCTGTAACAGTCTGTAAAAACATTTTACGGTGATAGCCAACATTTTTTTTTTTTCGTTCCTTAATGAACTTTATCACTGGGCTCAAATGACAAAACTATGGTCGAATACAAACAATTCAACATCCATCTGAGACAAAGCTGTAAATCCAAGGCCAACAGATGAGGAAACCGGTATTTCCGCACGTCGGTAAGTACTGATCAGTATTTTCATGTGGGATTCGTGTTTTGGTTCTGTATCCGTAAGTGAGCCATTCAAGAATGGCTTCGACAAGTGGCACTGCATCTTGAGCCTGCCACGTGAACAGAAGGAAACACTTCCATCACCACTTTCTTCTTGAAAACAAATCACCAACTTAATATTGAGAGTCATGTTCACGAGCTTGAAACATATATAGAACGAGAATGATGTTCGTTTCTTACCACAGTCCAAAACTGATCTGTTCAGAAAAAAGGGTGTGTTGGGGAGAAAATGGCTCTCTCCATCGCGAAGAGTTAACGTTTTCTCAATTTGTAGGTCGTCTGTTGCAGTTCCCACGAGGGAAAAGCTACACTGTGCTTTACCCATGATTATATTCAACTGTTCAAAATAATCATTTGATGCTAAATGATTAATGACGCCTTCATTCGTTAAAGTCATCATACCTTATGACTACTGGCTTACCCTTTAAAAAATGATCAACATGGAAAACACGATGATGTCGATTATATTTCCCTTTTGATGCCTTTTGTAGTGTATCGTTGAATAAGGGGAACGATTTCCTAAGTCCCCGTACCTTCGCTCAAATTTATAAGAAAATGGTGAATAAATTCTGTATGAAATTAACTGATACCATGCTTTATCGTGTTAGAAATTATACCAGTGGATTGTGAATGAAATTTTGATGTGTAAGGTTATGTCGGTTTTCACTTGAACAAGAACCCCGAAGATAGAATAGTTTATTTACGGAAAGAAGCCCAACAAATTACTCAGAAAGTTCCTTGCTGTCATGATCTTCTCTTGGAGGTGCTTGCTTCTGATAAAAGGCCCAGTGTCTACATGGTGAAACACTGTGAAGCTGGGTTGAGGGATTCCGCCTAGCACAGATGCCATGCAGAGTTTTTGTGTTCGTATTATGTTAAAAAGAAAAAGGTAATGTTCAGCTCTTCGAGTCTGAAACCCACTAGATTCTGTTTCCTCAGAAGAGCTCTCTCTGTCCAGAAAGACCAAAATCACAGCGAATACCGACACCAATTACTATGAACTTTTACCGAAATCGGCCAATCACAAGACCGATATATATCTAAACGTTTACAAGTAAGAGAGAGGGTGGTGACAAAAACGATCGAGAATGAACCAACAGTGGAATTCCTCATTCAGCTTCTCTCATTTAGAACCCACTTCAACTTCGATGCCAACAAGAGGATGGTGTCTTTAAAGGGACAGAGGTCAAAAAACCGAAATCTTCATAATCATGTTGAGCATGAACTCATTCACTATGTACCAAAAACAATTTTGTCATCTCGTAGAGGAGTTATCGGAATTGTTCGTCATCTGGTAGTCATCGGAATTGCTCGTCATTTGGGTAGAGTTATTGTTATTGTTCGTCATCTGGTTGTGTTATCGGAATTGTCATTTGGTAGCGTTATTGACTTAAATATTACGTTTGTTTCAGTGTGAATGAATCTTGAAGACTGCATTAAAATGCATGCTTTCTTATTCTCTTAAAATCTCTCTCTCTCTCTCTCTCTCTCTCTCTCTCTCTCTCGCTCTCTCTCTCTCTCTCTCTCTCTCTGGTTTGGTTTAGTTTAATCCGATTCTTAGCGGGCGCCCTTACGTGTATGATTTGAATGTCACTTTGTGTTTCATTTCATGAAACTACTGGGCCGATCTTTGTGAAATTTATAGGTATGTTCATTATGGTCACAGATGATGCCCGATGTTTTAGTTCAGCGTTATAGCCGTTACTAGCGGCTTTTAACGGCCTATAACGGTTTTATTTTTCTTTATGGAATATCCCAGAAAGTACTTGGCCGATCTTTGTGAAAATTAGCAGGTATGTTCATTATGTGTGTGTGTGTGTGTGTGTGTGTGTGTGTGTGTGTGTGTGTGTGTTCATTATGGGTCACGAATAATGCCCGATGTTTTAGTTTACCGTTATAGCTAACGGGTGTAATAGCCTGTGACGGTTTTTCTTCATGGAATATCTCGGAAAGTACTTGGCCGATCTTTGTGAAAATCAGCAGGTATGTTCACGATGTTTCAGTTTACCGTTTTTAGCCGTTACTAACGGTTATAACGGCCCATAACGATTCTTCTTTTTTATGGAATATCTTAGAAAGTATGTGGCCGATATTTTGAAAATTTGTAGGAATGTTCATTTTAGGTCACGGATGATGCCCGATGTTTAAGTTTACCGTTATATCTCTTACTAATGGCCCATGATAGTTTTCTTCTTAATGGAAAATCTCAGAAAGTACTCGGCCGACCTTTCTGAAAATTTGTAAGTATGTTCATTATAAGTCACAGATGATGGCCGATGTTTACCAGAATAGCCATAACTAACTGTAGCCCAAGACGGTTTTTCTTCTTTATGGGATATCTCACGCGTATTCAGGATAAACTAAGAGTACTTTATATGCTTGCATCTTTTTTTCCAGTCTTGGTTTCCCTTCTCGTGTCATTACAATAATATCACACATGCGCGCGCGCGCACGCACGCATGCGCGCACACGCACGCGCGCACACACACACACACACACACACACACACACACACACACACACACACACACACACACAGAGAGAGAGAGAGAGGAGAGAGAGAGAAGACACGCCACACAAGAATGCTCTGAATTGTTCATTCACTATATTCTTAAGAAATCGACAAAATCGAATTTAAAGTCCAAAGCAGAGGAAACAACACCACGAAAGGTTATAATATTCGTTCGTACTCTTGATTACACGTGGACATTTTAACATGGAATACTATCCTCTGACCACCACATGGGCATATCAACGTGAAATACTGTCCTCTGACCACACATAGACATGTCAACGTGAAATACTGTCCTCCGACCACACATGGACATGTCAACGTGAAATACTGTCCTGCGACCACACATGGACATGTCAACGTGAAATACTGTCCTCTGACTACACATGGACATGTCAACGTGAAAAATACTGTCCTCCGACCACCCATGGACACGGTAACGTGAAATACTGTCCTGCGACCACACAGGACATGTCAACGTGAAATACTGTCCTCTGACCACACATGGACATGTCAAACATGAAATACTGCCCTCTGACCACACATAGACATGTCAACGTGAAATACTGTTCTCCGACCACACATGGACATGTCAACGTGAAATACTGTCCTGCGACTACACATAGACATGTCAACGTGAAATACTGTCTTCCGACCACACATGGACATGGTCAACGTGAAATACTGTCCTCTGACCACACATGAAACATATCAACGTGAAAACACTGTCTTGTAATCGCACATGGACATGGTAACGTGAAATACGTCCTCTGACCACACATCAACATGTTAACGTGAAAATACTGTCTATTGACCACACATGGACATGGTAAACGTGAAATACTGTCCTCTGACCACACATGGACATGTCAACGTGAAAATACTGTCCTGACTACACATGGACATGTTAACGTGAAATACTGTCCTCAGATCATCCCCTCAACATGTTAACGTGAAATACTGCCCTCGCGGGATCAAGAGGTACCGACACGGAAAAAGAATACTCCCCAGCCGCGCCCCTACCCCCACATGTCCTCCCCACCCTCAGCCCGTTATGCGTTCCCTCTCTGATTTTTTTTTTCATGTTCCTACCCTCTAAGTTTTAAGAAGACCAGCATACACAAAAAGAAAAAACGAGAGTGATATTTACTTTGGAGATGAAGGGAAGAGACTTATTTAAGAAAGATCAGTGTGGTTCCACCACTACCACGTGGTTCCGTTTATTCCAGCATAAGAGCTCACCACTCCGAAGACCCGGAGAAAAGTACAGGGTGAGAATCTTGTCTCAGAAGTAGTGAGAAGTTCCATAGGAATGTACCTGTCATTCAGTTCGATGAAATAATATAACACACAGTCTGGGTAGAAAAGGGGCCTCGCAGACGTGGCATAGAAAAGCGTATGTCTTTTACTTTAAACAACAACAAAGAAAAACTTGTCTTTCAGTAAATAAAGAAGCTTGGTAGAGGAGGGAGGAAGGGTGAAAGGAAGGGTGGAAGGGGGGGCGGGAGTTAGGGAGGTAGGCGTGGAGATGGGCCAGAGGGAGGTGTTTTAATTCATAAGAAGCTTGATGTTCAGATGGGTGTTCCTTTCTTCCATTTGTCATCGTTTGTCAGCCCCACATCCCCACCCCTTACCTCTCTACCTCCCAGCTTCCGCTCCTCTGTTAGGTCCTGTCCTTTTCAACTCTGTTTCGTTCCTATCCCCCACTCCCCCACCGCCCCCCCCACCCACCCCGTCAACATAGACCATATGTATTTTAGTTAATGCAGGCGTGAGGATCTGTCACTCTCTCTCTCTCTCTCTCTCTCTCTCTCTCTCTCTGTCTGTCTGTCTGTCTGTCTCTCTCTCTCTCTCTCTCTCTGTATGTCTGTCTGTCTGTCTGTCTTCTCTCCTCTGTCTTCTCCATCTCTCTCTCTCTCTCTCTCTCTCTCTCTCTCTCTCTCTCTCTCTGCGTGTTTACACTGGGCTGCCTCCCTCGATCTCCATCTTTTTCTATCCTGGTGGTGTTACTCTTCTTCCTCCGTAATCCCTTCCTGCTAAAAATATAGTGAGATCCGCGACTTTATGGAAATGTATGTTACATCTTTCCTGACGATAATTTTCGTGGGGAGGGAGGGGGGGGGGGGGCTAGGAGGGTGGGGAGGGGGGCTGGGGGGGGGAGGCGTAAAAAAAACACACCCCAAATGTACAAACGTAAATGTCACTGTGGATCACTTCAAATTTGATATTTGATCCCGCTGTCGGCTTTTTTTTTTCTTCACTCACAATCCCAGTAACTTTCCTCCACTTTTCTTCTTTTTTCCCCATTGGAACATTCTAACATTGCTGAACATTGTCTGAATCCTATGATAGTCACCTGCATGTGTCACGGGACCATTAAACTGGACTTGATTTCCCTTTCCCTCCCCTTCCCTCGCTTCCACACTCTACCCTGCGTACCCTTCCACACCCCCACCCACATTCCTCCTCACTTCTCTCCCATTCCTTTATGTTTACTTTCTTCCTCTTCTTCCTCCTCCTCCTCTTTCTTGTATCCACCCTTTTCCTTCCCTTTGTATCTTCCTCTCTTTCTCACCCCCCTTCTCCCGCCGCCCCTCCCTCCCCGACCTCTCCATCCCCCACACACCACCCTCACCCCCATTTTACATGGTGTTCGTGACGGGTTCTTCTGGCGCCAGCCGTTCATGCAGTTTGTTTTGCTTGGTGGCTGAAGGTCCGGAACACCAGAGGCGGGCATGATGCCCAGGCCAGCGGGGGACACGTGGGTGGAAAAAAAACACGCCACTCTCCTCTGGCTGATCGCGGTCGCGTGCCTGTGTCTCGTCCTGCTCGTCCTCGTGGTAACCGTGACATACATCATCAAGGCGAGACGCATCGCTCTTGCTGACTTTGACTGGCACCACAAGGTATGATTAGGATCAGTGGATGCATGCGGAGGGCGGAGGTGGGGATGGGGGATGCCGAGGAGGATGGGGGGGGGGGGGAACATGTATGAGGGAAAGTGGTGGGCATTTAGGAAGGGGAGTGGGTGGGTCGGTCGAGATGGGTGGGGAAGTGAGGGGAGGAGGTGGGGATGGGGGATGCCGGGGAGGATGGGGGGGGGGGGGGGGTGGACAGGAATGAGGAAAAATGGTGGGCATTTAGGGTGGGTCGAGATGGGTGGGGAAGTGAGGGGAGGGGGGGGGGGATGGAGAGAAAAAACAGGCAGGTGACGGGCCTGGGAATGCTATTATCTTTTCATAATAAATCTTGTATTTGTACGAAACAAAATTGCAAACTGTAGGGGAAGGGGGGGGGGGGGGGGGGGGGGCAATGTAGATAAGGAATATTCTTAAATTGATGTCGGTGATTTGGGGGAAAAAAGACTGAATCAAGATAAGTATTCGGCAAGAAAAGTCTTTTTCTTTCAAAGACTGGGACGAAAGGAGTACGAAGAGGGAGGGGGACCGCGGAAGTCATTCCAAATATGGAGTGGGATGGGAACAAAAAAAGTCAGTGTGGGAAAGATCAGCCATCGATACCTCCAACCAATCCTTTCAGTGTCCGATTTCCATTGACTGGGTAAGATTTCCTTTCAATCCTGCTCCTGCACAAAACTTTTTTTTTTGTCCAAGATCAATGGGGAATCGATTGGAGACATCTGAAAATCTAAGGATACACAGCAAAATACGCAGGACACTATCTGCTTAGCTCCCTGCTGACAACATAAATTGCTTTCATATCACGGCATCAACCAAGCCCGAGGAATACAGACACATGATGTGTTGGTCACAATATTTAAGTAACACTCAGTGGCGGATTCTTTAGTGGGGTGAAACTCGACTGTGAGGTTCTAGTCATCCCAGCTGAGCCCATGGCAAACTCAGCTCCGGGTAGGTGCCGGTCAGGGTAGAGAAATTCCACACATAGATAGCCATGACAGGTTTCAACACTGCAACCTCTAGTAGCTGAGAATACACCAAGCTGATCTTTTGAGACCTTGATGCAAGGTTCACACTAGTCCTAGGCTTGGCAGGACGCAAATGTAGGTCGGAGTCCTGTTGGTTTTAACAAGTTGGATAAAAACATGTCTGCTGGGGTCCGATAAACCCCTTTTAGTCTCCATTAGTTCTGTAGCTAGTCTGGCACCAGTCGAGCCCGACTTAGAGGCCTTTGGACGGTTCAAAATTTTTTCACGACCATTCCGATCATTTTTTTTTAGGTCACGGTCTCGATTAGTCTCGATTAGTCATGTTATTCCTATCTACACCTATGTAGCCCTACCTATTCTATCTGTTATTAACTGATTGGTTGAAAAAGTTTGCACTCGTCCGCACTAGTTTCATAGATAAGGAGGCCGGATGTTGTTTTGGAATACCCAAACCAGTGCAGACAAACTGTGACCAAGGGCACCAAGCGGTAGACTAGCGTGGACCAGTTAGGGCCCATCATGACTTTGAATCGAATTGTGGCGGGAAAAAAAGCCGCCGACCCGGTAAAAAACAAGTTAGGACTGGTTCTGACTGATTCAAGCTGCGCGTGCGTTATCAAGACTTCCTGGGAGGAGTAGAAAAAAAACAGGCGGGGACATACTGCGTTTATCATTCTTCTATATCGATAAGGGGGAGTCCCAGCAGCAAGCGGCACCAATCGACACTGATTTTAGTAGTTCGGAGACACTTCCTGTGCAGGACCACATGAAAACCGATCAAGACCATCATTTTTCTGAGTCGAGCGATGGACCCGAGTTGGGCCATGATATGGCATAGTGTGAACCTTGCATTAATGAGCAGGCACATCAGACAAAACGATGCTTGTGATAATGGAAATGCCAAGTTCCTTCCCGTGAAGTATTAAGGCTAGAACATACATGTTTATTTGTTTGTGCTGCCTGAAGAAGACCAAGGGGACCGAAACGCCCTGTGTCTAAAATTGTAATTTGTTTCCCATTCGACAGGTGGCCCACTGGCTGGAATTTTTTTTCTTTTTTTTTAAAGTTTTGTTTTGTTGTTGTTTTTGTTTGTTTGATTGTTCTTCAGCTCCTGCCTGTAGTAATTCTTATTCTTCAAGTTTTATTTTGTGTGTGTGTGTGTGTGTTTGTGTGTGTGTGTGTGTGTGCACGTGCACATGTGCGTGCTTGTATGCAAGCTTGCACGCTTGCATGCTGGGGTGGTGGTGGTGGTGGTGGTGGTGGTGGTGGTGGTGGTGGTGTGTGTGTGTGGTGTGTGTGTGTGTGTGTGTGTGTGTGTGTGCGTGCGTGCGTGCGCGCGTGCGCCTGCGCCTGTGCAGAACAACAGAGTGGCTCCACAAAGCCAGCAGCAGCGAGGCTAAACCCTGCTTTCACAAGCGACCAGGGCGACGCTGACGCCCGAGTACCCGGGGAGCGCTTTGAGGAGGAGAAGGTCTCCGTCCTCCTCAGTCGCTGAGCTGTTTGCCGCTCAACCAGCCAGTGAACAACAGCCAGCTGCTTCTCACAGAGTCACTGAGCAGTTCACCGCTCAACCAGCCAGTGAACAACAGCCAGCTGCTTCTCAGAGAGTGGCTGAGCAGTTCGCCACTCGACCAGCCAGTGAACAACAGCCAGCTGCTTCTCAGAGAGTCGCTGAGCAGTTCGACGCTCGACCAGCCAGTGAACTGCCATCTACTTTTCAGAGACTCCTTGATGTGTTCGCCACTCGACCACCCCCGTTCGCTACTTGGCCAGGCAGTGAACAACGGCCAACTGCTTCTCAGAGACTCATTGAAATGTACAACGCTCGACAAGCCAGTGAACAACGGCCAGCTGCTTCTCAGAGACTCTTTGAGATGTACAACGCTCGACAAGCCAGTGAACAACGGCCAGCTGCTTCTCAGAGACCCATTGAGATGTACAACGCTCGACAGCCAGTGAACAACGGCCAGCTGCTTCTCAGAGACTCTTTGAGATGTACAACGCTCGACAAGCCAGTGAACAACGGCCAGCTGCTTCTCAGAGACTCTCTGAGATGTACAACGCTCGACAAGCCAGTGAACAACGGCCAGCTACTACTCAGAGAGACGCTGAGCTGTTTGCCGTTCGACCAGCCAGTGTACGACAGCCCACTACTTCTCAGACACAGCCTGATCCTCTAGCTAGGATTCAGTTACCGGGACAGGTTCTTGAAGAAGATGAGTATGGGATGTGGCCTTATCGTTTGGATCAGGAAGAACCGATTCTGACGCTGCCTCAGTATCTGGTTCAGGGAGAGCCTCCGATTCAGGTAAAGCCTTTGTATCTGGTTCAGGGAGAGCTTCCGAGTCAGAGGCGGCCTTTGTATCTGGTTCAGGGTAAGTCTGTGGTTCAGGCACGGGTTCGGGTTCAGGAAGAGCCTCCGGTTCAGACACGTGCTCGACATGAAGTCCAGGCACAGATTCGAGCTCAGTCACGGGCTCAGAAAACCAGGCTCAGGTTCAGGCACAGGCTGGGGATGAGGCTCAGGCACAGGTTCAGGCTCAGGCACAGGCTCTGGCACAGGTTCAGGCTCAGGCACAGGCACTGGATGAAGCTGAGGCTGAGGCTCAGACACGGGCATGGAATGAGGATCAGGCACTGGCTCGGGCTCAGGCACGAGCTCAGGCACAGGCTGAGAAGCTGGCTCCGATTCAGACACGGGCAAAGGATGAGGCTCAGACACAGCCTCAGACTCCGGCAACGGTTGAGGAACAGGCTCAGGTCCGGACACGGGCTCGGGCACAGGCGCAGGCTCAGGTTCAGGCTCAGGAGCAAAGTAGGGTTCAGACATGGGCTCAGGGTCGGGCAAAGGCACGTGGTCGGCGGGGTCGGAGGGGTTGGGCCCCACGTGGTGGAAGGGGGTGACCCCAGGGATGCTTTGGACAAAAATCTGTCAGCGTTACATTATCGTATGGCAGAACGGGGAATGGCACTGAGGAGAGCAGGGCGGGTGCAGGACAAAGAAACTGGGGAGGATGATATGGTTCTAGAAGATTTGGAGGAGGACGAGGTGTCAGTTTAGATGGGAGGTCAGTGAGGCAAGACAGAACAGCGAGTTGAGAGTCGGTCCACCCGTAATGTCCACTGCTCATCCTGTGAATGTTGGGGGGTCGGTTTCATTCCTGGGATGGAGATGACGAATGCGTTTCAAGAGACAGAAAATGACTTAATTCATTATGAACAAGACAAAGTCCTTTTTATGTGCGCAAATCTGGGCCTGTCAAGGAGGGTATGAGGGTGACAGAGAGAGACAGAAACAGAGAGAGAGAGAGATCAGGGAGGGGTGGGGTGGGGATAAAGTGTGAAAGAATGGGGGGAAGGAATACGGGAGAAGGCGTGACAGAACAAAAGCGGAGGAATACAAAATGGACGAATGTATGTTTGTGTCAGTGTACGTTGATTGCTATCAAAATTGTGAGGAAGCAGGGGAAAGAGAATTGTAACGCTTTTGGTTTAAAGACAAGAACAGGGGGTGGGATGGAAAGGTGGGGAAGGAGGGATTTCAGAAGAAGAATGTGAGAAATGCAGTGGTGTGTGTGTGTGTGTGTGTGTGTGTGTGTGTGTGTGTGTGTGTGTGTGTGTTGAGAAAAACTGAAAAAAATATATCAATTTTCAGATGTGTTTGATGAGCTATGATAAAATAACATGCAAGCAAACTTCTACATGAGCCTAGAATAAGACACTAAACAGTGAATCATTTGTATATCCCCCTCCCCCACATATTAAAAAAAAGTAGTGGAGATATAACAAACTATATTCCAGTACTCAAAACAAATTGTCTAGAAAAGGCATTACATGACAAATTCGTCAGACTTTTAACCTGTAGCATAAACATACTACGTATGGAGGAAAACGGTCCGTCTTACCAGGTCAACCAGACAGCGTGCAATACCAACAGGCCAAACGAAGAGTCGCCTGTGTACGATCTTCTTTCAATGGCGGGAAGAAGCAAATGAAAGCCAGCAGGACAGACAGTCGATTCGTTCTCTTGCTTTCTCCATTGCTTGTTCCTTGATTCGTTCGTTCCCTGGCTCGCATGTATGTTTTGTCCATCCATTTTGTTTTGTGGGAAGGATTTTAAACGTTTCCCATTCGTTGTGTCGCTCGTTTAGCTACAGAGTGTTTTTAGTGAGTCTCTTTTTTGTTTAAACAAATTTTGTGTACTCAGTGAACTATGCAATCTGTTGGTTTCATTGCATTTTAATTTCCTTTCATGTTTATTTTTTTTTTATTGAAACGCTCTAAGTATAATGCGATCATAGATTTTTAGGAAATGCGTATCCATATGGGACCTGATGATCTCACACAAAGCACGTTTCTTGTGTTCAGGGAGAATATCCTTTCTTGTAGGCTATGTGCAATTTCAGTGTTACCTTGAGCTTGGTCACGTAGTGTGTACAGACTAATAAGCTTGTGGCCATCTTCAGTGGGTATGCAGAAGAAGAACCAGCCTACTGCATGCATGCTTTTTTTTTCTTGCGTGCACTCCAGCCAGCTTTCTTCTCGAGTCTCCTAAAGCTCAAAGCAAGTTTTACGTGTGGTTATTTCATTGCAAAAGTCGATGCTTTAGTACATGAAAATCTTTTAGCATCACATTATCATTTGGGGCAAATGGGGGATGGTGCTGAGGAGAGTGGGCTGGGTGCAGGACGAAGTCATCAATGAGGCAAGACAGAACAGAGAGACGAGGGTCAGTCTGCCCATTATGTCCACATCCTTGCGATTGCCGAGGGGTCGTTTCATTCCAAGGATGGAGATAAGGTATGTGTTCCAAGAGACAGAAAATGACTTAATTGCATGATGAACAAGACTTAACTTCTTTTCATGTTCTCAAACTTGGGCCTGTCAAGGATGGTGCAAAGGGTGACACAGGGTGAGAGAGAGAGAGAGAGAGAGAGAGAGAGAGAGAGAGAGAGACAGAGAGAGAGAGAGAGAGAGGAGGGGGGGTAGGGGGAAAAATCAGGGGGGGGGTGGATGGAGAGAAAATTGTGAAAGAATAGGGAGAAAGGAATAGGAGGGAGGGCGTGAAAGAACAAAATGGGAGCAATACAAATGGACAAATACATGTGTCAGTGTGCGTTGATTGCTTTCAAAAGTGTGAGGTAGCAGAGAAAAGAGAATTGTAATGCTCTTGGTTTGAAGAAACAAACACAGGGTGGGATGGAAAGGTAAGGGTGGGGGGATGGATTTGGGAAGAATATGAGAAGTGCAGGGTGTGTGATGCTGGGGTGAGAGAGAGAGAGAGAGAGAGAGAGAGAGAGAGAGAGAGAGAGAGAGAGAGAGAGAGAGAGAGAGAGAGAGAGTGTGTGTGTGTGTGTGTTTGTTTGAGAATAAGTGAAGAAAGACATGCCATCAGTTTTCTGACGATGTTTGGTGCTGAGCTGTGATCAGTAACCTAAGAAATGAACCTTCTCTACAAGAGCCCAAAATAAGACTCTTCAAACAGAATCATTGCTATACACCCCCCCCCCCCTCCCCCCCAATAAAAAAAAAGCCATTAGAGATAAACAAAACTATATTCCCTTATTCAAAACAAAATGCCCCAGACAAGGCATTACATGACAAATTCGTCAGACTTTTAACCTGTGGCATAAACATACTACGTATGGAGAAAACGGTCCGTCTTACCAGGTCAACCAGACAGCGTGCAATACCAACAGGTCAAACGAAGAGTCGCCTGTGTACGATTTTCTTTCAATGGTGGGAAGAAGCAAATGAAAGCCAGCAGGACAGACAGTCGATTCGTTCGCTCGCTTTCTCCATTGCTTGTTCCTTGTTCCGTTCGTTCCCTGGCTCGCATGTATGTTTTGCCCATCCATTTTATTTTGTGGGAAGGATTTTAAACGTTTCCCGTTCGTTGTGTCGCTCGTTTAACTACAGAGCGTTTTTTAATGGAGTCTCTCTCTCTCTTTTTTTTTTTTTTAAACGGTTGTACACAGTAAACTGTGCGAATTGTTGGTTTCATCGCATTTTGATTTCCTTACCGATTTTTTTTTATCAAAATGCTCTAAGCATAATGCGAGCATACATTGTAGGAAACGCATATTTGTGTGGTACCTGATGATCTCACAAGAAGAACGTTTTTCATATTCAGGGAAAATACCCTATTTTTTTTGAGCTTGGTCACATAGTGTGCGTAGGCTGATAAGCTGGTGGCTGGCTGGCTTCAGCAGAATATGCAGAAAAAGAGGCAACATGATGTGGGGAATAAGACGAGATGCGTGCGTGTTTTTTTTTTCCCCTGCGTATTCTCTAGCCTCCTTTCTTCTCGAGTCTGCTGATGCTCATAGCAAGCTGAGTGTGTGGTTACTTCATATGTCGTTGTTTGCTCTATTACTGGGGGCATGACAACGAGAACTACATTGTAAGGTAAAAAAAAAAAAATGTATAAGGCATTGGTGTATACGAAGAATCCCTGGAAAATCAAAGTCAGCCTCCAATCTGTGCGAAACGCACAGAATAAGAAAATGATTCGGTTCAGTTTTTGCATACAAGTCGCAAGCGAATTTACATACGTATATGCTAACACACGCACACAGAACGCACGTGCATTTCTGTCAAGTGGCGAGCTTCCTGCTACTTTTTTACCTTTGGGTTTTTTTTTTTAATTCTCGAGAAACTGGTCGAAATCTCGAGTGGTTTTGATTAAATAAAGCGTGTGATGCATACGTTACGCTTAATGGATTTTATGCCATGGTGAAATTCCTTTTTATGCAGTTTTTTTTTTTTTTTTAAAGAAATCGGTACTTTTCTCTCTGGCACAGAGATTATGTTCAACGGATTTTGTACCATGGTGAATTTTAGCTCTGTTTCTGATACTCTCACAGTACTTTCTTTATTTGGCATTTAAATCTCTACTACAGAGATTCTGTGTCGTCGATTTTCAGTATTTCCTGCATTGTACAGTGAACTCTACGATCGGTTATCATGTTAACCGATGCATTTTAATGTTTATCCAGAAGCCAAGTGATTGGTCTGTCGTTTGCATTTTTCTTACGTAATTGCTGTCAAGGCGAGCAGTGCAGGATGCTAACATTGATACGACATTCCTATTCTGATTTTTAATAAATTTGGACGAGAGTTTTATTCACTGTGCTTTTCGAGTGATATTTCAGTCATGTCTGTGTGTTCTGACTGTACGATAAAATAGACACTCTCTCTCTCTCTATCTCTCTCTCTCTCTCTCTCTCTCTCTCTCTCTCTCTCTCTCACCTCGCGAGTAAGTGTGACTCTAATGGCTATGTGCGTTTGTAGAGGTGTTGTGCCATGCACGTCAATTCAAAAAAAAAAAAAAAAAAAAAAAAAAAAAAAAAAAAAAAAAAAGAAAATTAGCCTCTCATTTACAGACCAGTAACCTACACGAACTGGTAAACTTTGCTCAAAGTTAAAGAGAGGTGGTTTAGTTAAACGTAAGTTCAATGACACATTGTTTTGCGCCCCTGCTTTGCTTTACATTTTGGGTGTCTTGGAACAAATCTTCAAAGCACTGTGAGTGTGCACTCGGCAGCAGAAATCCAGTAGACTGGGTACCAGATCTCAGAAAAAAGCGTTTGGCAAGCTCCACATATAGAATTACGACATAGATTAAAAGGGTAACGGGATTCGGGATAGACAGTTACTCTGGACTGAAAATGTGGAACGCGTATGTTGGTGCACAGCGAAGCGGAATCGGAGAAGAACGTGTTGTCAGTAGTCTGTCTGTCTGTCTGTCAGTCTCTTAATCCACAGAACTCTTTCCACAATACTTGATTTATTTTCTTGCAGACGTTTTCCCTGAAAGCTTTAAAGCCTCGTAAAACTGGCTTTGCTGTCTACATAAAGTTGATTCCAGCGCGCGCGCACACACACACACACACACACACACACACACACACACACACACACACACACACACACACACTCGCACACACACACACACACACACACACACACACACACACACACACACACACACACACACACACACACACACACACACACACACACACACACACACACACAAGCGCGCGCGCGCGCAGCGTTTCGGCACTTAGCCTTCCTCAGGGCACGCGCTTTATTACTGCACTGACTCACAAACAATGCCTTTTCCTCCACCACTCCTCAAGAACAAAGCTCACGTGACGGTCAAGATTCAAAGTATTTAGAACAATGTTTACATGATTTTCTCTAGTTGAATCTCATATTCTCTATACATAAAACTAATCAATTCCAAAGGTAAGTAACTGAGCACCATTCAGCAAAATACCGGTATCTGACCAGGAGTTATATGTTAGTGAGTTTCCTCCCCTTTGGAGATTTCCCCCCCTTGGAGATTATAAACTTGCTGAAGGTTCATTTTGAGAAGCATTTATTATTCCCCATTAACCCACTCAAGCACATACTGTTAAAAATTCAACAAACATACTATGGTATTGCACACCAGCCTTTTTCTGAGATAGCATTCTGCTTAAAACTTAAAAGGCAGAGGAGTCCAGTTTGGACTTTTCAAGGTCACTGAGGAGAAACAATCGGGTTTCGAAATACCGGTATCTGACCAGGAGTTATGATATGTTAGTGAGTTTCCTCCCCTTTGGAGATTGTCTCACCCTTGGAGACTATAAGCTTGCTGAAGGCTCATTTTGAGAAGCATTTATTATTCCCCATTCACCCCACTCAAGCGCAAGCTGTTAGTTAGGCAGAATTATCTTCCACTGCAGATATGAAAGCTTATGTCCGCCTATTTTCTCAATCTAAGACATAAGAGCAAGTTTTGTTTATAATTTAATACATGTATATATATATATATGTATACATATAAATACAAGTACGTATGTATGTATATGCATATAAATGCAAACACAAAAATACAACATGTGTGAGGAAGGGGGGGAGAGAGGGAGAGAGGAAGGGACATAAATCTTTGGAATTCATGACTAACCTAAGTTCTTGGCACAGGAACACTCGGTTTGAAAAAAAAATCAAGCAGACAAATATTGAAACGAATCTGGCTTCCAAATAACCTGAACACTGGAAAATAAGTCAGACACGACGTGCTATCTGCTCTCAGTGGAGATGTCTAGGAATCTCGATTTTTAGATAAACTAGCAGACAGAAGACCATTCTAAAGTCTGCATTCCATTGCTAAGGTGTGATTTCTGAATCGCCAAATAAACCGTCATGTGCTGACAAGTAAAAGAAATTTGAGGGTAGTTGCTAGTCGATGCAAAGCTTGAATTGGAAAAAAAAATCTTACACACACACACACACACACACACACACACACACACACACACACACAAAAGCGCGCACACATACACAAGCGCGCACACACACATAAGCGTGCGCGCGCGCGCACACACACACACACACACACACACACACACACACACACACACACACACACACAAGCGCGCGCACACACACACACACACACACACACACACACACACACACAACACACACACACACACACACACACACACACACACACACAAGTTCGCGTACGCACATGCACGCACGCACTCACACGTACCCACTCCCCCCACCCCCCTACACAC
>JADBJO010000681.1:0-12500 GCA_016801955.1 Conus betulinus | reverse complement strand
ATTTTCGCGTACGAAAGTCGGGTACGGAAGAAATCTCTCTGTGGAGGTCCAAGTCTTATTAGAAGCGGATACGATTTTTTTCCTTTCCACCTAGGCCCTGTCCAGCGTTGTTGTATTATGTACTCAGATGGAAAGGCTGGACAGCAAGGAAATTCCATCGACCTTTCCTGTCGCTTGGAAATTTGCAGAATGGGGCACATCTCACTGCCGAACGTGTATCTTAATAGTCAAATAAAACAGACAGTGATGAAAAAGAAAGGCGAAGATTAAACGATCTAGTTTCTAGTTCGGATTCTTTCCAAACTTAAATGAAAAGCCACTTTGCCTCTGAACGAAAGCAACAAAGAGACAAACAAGACAAACATGAAGCAATCGACCTCTTTGGTCTGCAGGCAAGACATGTTTCTTTTAATTTTCGTCTGCAGTCAACTCAATTTAAAGCTAATCAGCTTCTCTCCATTTCAATCCCAATTTATCTTCAGTAAAAACAAAATGTATATTGTCCTCAGGGTTCTAGAGGTTAAAAAAAAACTTTTTTTCAGTTACGTTCAGTCATTTTATTTGTCACCCATACACCAAGGATAGTACCGAGCACAATTCCAGCACCTTCCAGCCTTTTTCTGGGATAGCATTCTTCTTAAAACCGAAAAGGCAGAGGAGTCGAATTACCACTTTCCGTGGTCACTGAGGAGAAACAATCAGGTTTCGAAATACCGTATCTGACCAGGAGTTATATGTAAGTGAGATTCCTCCCCATTGGAGATTGTCTCCCCCCTTTGGAGACTATAAGCTTGCTGGAGGTTTATTATATTATTCAAGATTGATTTCGTGAAGGAGCGCTAGACACTACCCTCATTAAACTTGTCAAAACAAAATATAGCTAATAATGCTACCCTCTCCATTGAGCACCAGAGCCTTTATGTATCACAAAGGCGATGGGGTGAAATGGGGGTGGTGGCGGGGGATGGCGGTGGTGGCAGGGAGGGGGGGGGGAGGGGTGTCATTCTGAACCTGTCCTACATCAACATCCGTGGAGTGGATCCAGGGTGGTAGGGGTGGGGGTGGGGAGGGGGTGGGGGGAAGGTGAGAGGAGGTTGCAATCAGGGTCTAGCCCAGACTGACTCCTGGGAGTCAAATTTATGGGGGGGGGGGGGGGGGGGGGGGGGGGGGGGGTAGAGAGTTTTGGGGTCTTACACCACCGATCGGTAATATACAGATTTGTTGTGTGCAGCACGTGCTATTCATGTTGGGACGAAGGTGAACAGCACGCCACCTGTTCCCCCACACACAGGTGTGCAGCCTCGTCACTCCAGCACCGTCGACTACAGGTTTCGTTTCTCCTCCTCCCGCAAAACCTGGCTTGTTTTTACTAAAAAGTTTTAAAAGTTTTTAAACAGTTTTTAAATTGTAGTGAATGTGCCCTGACGTATTGTTCTTCAACTCCAATTATACATTCTACGGTTTTCAAAGGCGTTTGATAAAATTGATTGTAGAAGTTTTATTCATCCAAACAGAGCGGACAGAACGGGTGGACATGATGTTTTTCCATTTTCTCCTTCATCATGGCTGCTGGCGACGAGTCGGACGACCACATCGACGGCTATGTGACGGTTTTTCCTCCCACCACAGCTCCAAACGATTTGACTTCGACGGTTACCAATTTTGTCACAGAGGTGAGTAAGCTGGAAAGATTCCCTTTTCGTAACCTGCTTGCTCTCCCCCCCCCCCCCCACCCTGGGCCCCTTTCCTCCCTTCCCTCTCTACCTCTTACAGCCTACTCCTCCTCTCTCTTCCATCTCCACAGCCTTCTCATCTGGTACAACAGCAGCTTTTATTTCTTTTTTCTTTTGTATGAAAATAACAGGGCTTGCTCAGGATCTAGCATGTCCACGAAAATAGGGACTGTTGACCAAACTTATTGATTACCACGCTTTTTCCTGTCAGTAAATTTCTTTCTATTTTTGAAGTGCTAGTTCATGAGAAAGGCATATTAAGATAATTTTGGTTGCTGAAAAATTAGAACATTTTACCATGCAACAATGCGACTTACACTATGAGAGGCAAAAATGGTATGCACACGATTGCAGAGTGTGAGGAGGAGAAAGATTTAGGTGTGATTTTCGATAGAAAATTAAAAATTGGCTCACATATCTCAAGTGTTATAAACAAAGCCAATAAAACTCTTGGAATAATGAAAAGATACTTTTCTGTATTTATACAAGTCAGTGGTGCGATCCATTTTAGAATATGGAAATAATGTTTGGAGTCCACACTTAAAGAGGCAATCCATAGCTATAGAAAGAGTACAAAAAGGGCACTAGATTGATACATAAAATAAAGGACTGGGAATATACAGAACGACTGTCATATTTAAATTTACCATCTCTGAAATGTAGACGTTTCAGAGACGTTATTCAGGTGTATAAAATAATAAATAATTAAAATGATTTAGATTTTATTGAATTCTTCAGTATTAATACTGCACGATTAACAAGGCACTCTGATTTCAAATTATTTTTTAATTATAGTCATACTAACCGTTGAAAATATACATTTAGCAATAGAGTTGTTCAACATTGGAATACACTTTCAGTAACTATTAAAAATGCACCAGATATCAATCAGTTCAAGAATCTACTAGATAGAGACCCAAACTGCTTAATTAGGAAATTTTGATGTGGATTAGTATTTATTGGAAAATTTGCCTGCTTAAAGCAGACCTATACATTTGTTATACTGATAAAGATGGGACATATAAAGGCGAGAGCCTAACCTAGTCCCTATTTTACTACTATTACTTTTTTGCTGGAAAGCAGCTCTTGTACATGACAGGGGTACGAACGGTTGTCGTATGATTAGTACACACACGTTCATATCTCAGAACTAATTTTCTTGAGTGATTCAATCATTCCACAACGAGACTGCACACTCTCTCTCGCTCGCTCTCTTACTCTCTCTCTCGCTCGCTCTCTCTCTTCTCTCTCTCTCTCTCTCTCTCTCTCTTCTCTTTCTCTCTCTCTCTCTCTCTCTCTCTCTCTCTCTCTCTCTCTCTCTCTCTCTCTCTCTCTCTCTCTCTCTCACACACGCACACACACACACACACACACACACACACACACACTCACTCTCTCTCTCTCTCTCTCAGTGCACGTGCATGCAGTCACTCTGTATGAGCCTGAAAGGACACAATCATCTAAAGAAAGAAAACCAGAAAGACGGGAAGAGTGCCGGACGACGTCACGGGAGGCAGGTTGACTACTATATTTACATGGCTACCTCCAGAAAAAAGGTTTCCAAATATCCAGGCTGCGAGTGCCGACAACAGAGTTTCCCTGCCCCGCCCCTCCTCTTCCCTCGTCCTCCACGTTGTTGTCAATTATGCCAGCAACTGTTGCGTAGACACTGCCCCCAGTCATTATGGAGATAACTGTTAACACTGACATTTTCCAATCCCGCATCGTAGATACAGCCCCCAGTCATTATGGAGATGACGGTTACCACTGATATTTTTCAATCCCGCATCGTAGGCACAGCCCCCAGTCATTATGGAGATGACTGTTAACACTGACATTTTTCAACTCCGCATCCACTCGAACTCGCTGTTCACCCACACCTTAAAACCAACAAGGACTGGGTTTTTTTTTTTTCTTTTTTTGATTACTTTTGAGTTTTCTCGGGCGAAAAGGTCAAAGATTAATATTATGTAAAAAGAATGTGAATTTGAACGAATTAAGGACAGTTGTACATGACAAAGCCCATCCCCTCCTGCCCTAAAAAAAATGTAACACTTTGGAGGAAATGACACTGGCCTATTTCAGTTCAGGGCTGTCATGTACGTCAGTTCACATATATAATACTACAAGATTTAAAAAACAGAAAAAGAAAAACAAAAGAGAAAAAATCCACCACTCATTAAATATGAAGAAAATCTTTGTTCTGGAATTTGGTAGATGAGATGAAAAAATATTGCTCTTTCAGGAATGAACAAAATCACGTTAGATGGACCCATATCAGGTGTGCATGGAGTCTGCTGTAAAACTAATTTTAAATGATATCACGTGAGCTGTAACAGTCTGTAAAAACATATTTTACGGTGATAGCCAACATTTCTTTTTTTTTTATTCCTTAATGAACTTTATCACTGGGCTCAAATGACAAAACTACGGTCGAATACAAACAATTAAGCACCCATCTGAGAGATAGCTGTAAATCCAAGGCCAACAGATGAGGAAAACCGGTATTTCCACACATCGGTAAGTACAGATCAGTATTTTCACGTGGGATTCGTGTTTTCGGTTCCGTATCCGTAAGTGAGCCATTCAAGAATGGCTTCGACAAGTGGCACTGCATCTGAGCCTGCCATGTGAACGGAAGGAAACACTTCCATCACCACTTACTTCGTGAAAACAAATCACCAACTTAATATTGAGATTCGTGGTCATGAGCCTGAGACATAAACAGAACGAGAATGATGTTCGTTTCTTACCACAGCCCAAAACTGATCTGTACAGAGAAAAAGGGTGTTGGGGAGGGAAAACGGCTCTCTCCATCGCGAAGAGTTAACGTTTTCTCAATTTGTTGGTCGTCTGTTGCAGTTCCCACGGGGGAAAAGCTACACTGTGCTTTACCCATGATTATATTTCACTGTTCAAAATAATCAGTTGATGCTAAAGGATTAATGACGCCTTCATTCGTTAAAAATCATCATACCTTATGGCTACTGGCTACCCTTTTAAAAATGATCAACATGGAAAACACGATGATGTCGATAATCTTTCCCTTTGATGCCTTTTGTGGTGTGTCGTTGAATAAGGGGAACGATTTCCTATCTCCCCGTTCCTTCGCTCAAATTTATAAGAGAACGGTGAATAAATTCTGTATGAAATTAACTGGTACCATGTTTCATCGTGTTAGAAATGATTCAGTGGATTGTGAATGAAATTTGGTGTGCAACGTAATGTCGGTTTTCACTTGAACAAGAACCTCGAAGATAGAATAATTTACCTACGGAAAGAAGCCCAACAAATTACTCAGAAAGTTCCTTGCTATCATCTTCTCTTGGAGGTGCTTGCTCCTGATGAAAGGTCCAGTGTCTACACTGTGAAACACTGAGAGGCCGGGTTGAGGGATTCCGCCTAGCACAGATGCCATGCAGTGTTTTTGTGTTCGTATTATGTTAAAAAGAAAAAGGTAATGTTCAGCTCTTCGAGTCGGAAACCCACTAGATCTGTTTCCTCAGAAGAGCTCTCTCTGTCCAGAAAGACCAAAATCACAGGCAAATACCAACACCAGTCGCTATGAAACTTTTACCGAAATCGGCCAATCACAAGACCGATATATATGTAAACGTTTACAAGTAAGAGAGAAGAGAGAGAGAGAGAGAGGAGAGGAGAGAGAGAGAGAGAGAGTGGTGACAAAAGCGATCGAGAATGAACCAACAGTGGAGTTTTCTCATTCAGCTTCTCTCATTTAGAACCCACTTCAACTTCGATGCCAACAAGGAGGGGTGTCTTTAAAGGGACAGAGATCAAAAAAACGAAATCCTCATAATCATGTTCAGCATGAACTCGTTCACTACGTACCAAAAACAATTTTGTCATCTCGTAGAGTTATCGAAATTATTCGTCATCTGGTTAGAGTTATCGGAATTGCTCGTCATTTGGTAGAGTTATTGTAATTGTTCGTCATCTGGTAGAGTTGTTGGAATTGTCATTTGGTAGCGTTATTGTAATTGTTATCATTGGAAGCCGACCATTCAACAATGCTTTCCTCTTTGTCATGCATCTATAATGTTGGTCCTGGGTTCGTGTATATACACATCATCACATTGCTATGGGTCAGTTCATAGAATTAAAGATTACAATTACTTATGTACCAACATCAATGACAGAATCAGAAGTGGCATCGGTTGACATACAGACGCCACGAAAATATCTGTCGGACCCAAAACGAGTTAAATATTACGTTGGTTTCAGTGTGAATGAATCTTGAAGACTGCATTATGCAGCATGCTTTCTTATTCTCTTAAATTCTCTCTCTCTCTCTCTCTCTCTCTCTCTCTCTCTCTCTCTGGGTTGGTTTGTTTAATCCAATTCTTAGCGGGCGTCCTTACATGTATGATTTGAATGTCATTTTGTGTTTCATTTCATGAAACTACTGGGCCGATCTTTCTGAAAATTATGGGTATGTTCATTAGGATCACGGATGATGCCCGATGTTTTAGTTCAGCGTTATAGTCGTTATTAACGGCTTGTAACGGTTTTTCTTTCTTATGGAATATCCCAGAAAGTACTTGGCCAATCTTTGTGAAAGCAGGTATGTTCATTATGGGTCCCGGATGATGCCCGATGTTTCAGTTCACCGTTATAGCCGTTACTAACGGCTTTAACGGCCTGTAACGGTTTTTCTTCTTTATGGAATATCTCTGAAACTACTTGGCTGATCTTTCTGAAAATTTGTAGGTATGTTCATTATGGGTCCTGGATGATGCACGCTGTTTCAGTTAACGTTTTTAGCCCTTACTAACGGCTATAACTGCCCATAACGGTTCTTCTTGTTTAGGGAATATCTTAGAAAGTATGTGGCCGATATTTTGAAAATTGTAGGTATGTTTCATTATGGTCACGGGTGATGCCCCAATGTTTAAGTTTACCGTTATAGCCGTTACTAACGGCCATAATGGTTTTCTTCTTAATGGAAAATCTCAGAAAGTACTCGGCCGATCTTTCTGAAAATTTGTAAGTATGTTCATTATAGGTCAGATGATGGCCGATGTTTACCAGAATAGCCATTAACTAATGGTTACACCAGCCCAAGGACGGTTTTTCTTCTTTATGGAATACCTCACGCGTATTCAGGATAAACTGGGAGTACGTTATATGCTATTAACTATATTCTTACGAAAATCGACAAAAAAAAAAAAAAAAGAATCGATTTTTTCAGTCCAAAGCAGAGCAACAACACAACCACGAAAGTGTGATATTCTTTCGTACTCTTTTGATTACACGTGGACATTTTAACATGAAATACTGTCCTGACCACACACAGACATGTCAACGTGAAATACTGTCCTCCGACCACACATGGACATGTCAACGTGAAATACTGTCCTCTGACCACAAATCAACATGTTAACGTGAAATACTGTCCTCTGACCGCACATGGACATATCAACGTGAAACACTCCTGTAATCGCACACGGACATGGTAACGTGAAATACTGTCCTCTGACCACACATCAACTGTGTTAACGTGAAATACTGTCTATTGACCCACATGGACATGTCAAACGTGAAATACTGTCCTCTGACCACACATGGACATGTCAACGTGAAATACTGTCCTCTGACCACACATGGACATGTTAACGTGAAATAAATACTGTCTATTGACCACACATGGACATGGTAACGTGAAATACTGCCCTCTGATCACACATGGACATGTCAACGTGAAATACTGTCCTCTGACTACACATGGACATGTTAACGTGAAATACTGTCCTCAGATCATCCCCTCAACATGTTAACGTGAAATACTGCCCTCGCGGGATCAAGAGGTACCGGTACCGACACGGAAAAGAATACTCCCCAGCCGCGCCCCTACCCCCACATGTCCTCCCACCCTCAGCCTGTTATGTGTTCCCTCCCTGATTTTTTTTTCCATGTTCCTACCCTCTAAGTTTTAAGAAGACCAGCATACACGAAAAGAAAAACGACGACAGTGATATTTACTTTGGAGATTGAAGAGAAGAGACTTATGTAAGAAAGATCAGAAGGTTCCACCACTACCACGTGGTTTCGTTTATTTCAGCATAAGAGCTCACCACTCGAAGACCCGGAGAAAGTACAGGATGAGAATCTTGTCTCAGAAGTAGTTAGAAGTTCCATAGGATGGTACCTGTCATTCAGTTTGATGAAATAATATAACACACAGCCTGGGTAGAAAAAGGGGCCTCGAAGACGTGGCATAGAAAAAGCGTATGTCTTTTACTTTAGCAACAACAAAGAAAAACTTGTCTTTCAGTAAATAAAGAAGCTTGGTTAGAGGAGGGAGGAAGGGAGAGAGAAGGGGGGCGGGAGTTAGGGAGGTCGGCGTGGGGGAGATGGGCAGAGGGAGGTGTTTTTAATTCATAAGAAGCTTGCTGTTCAGATGGGTGTTCCTTTCTTCCATTTGTCATCGTTTGTCAGCCCACCTCCCCACCCCTACCTCTCTACCTCCCAGCTTCCGCTCCTCTGTTAGGTCCTGTCCTTTTCAAACTCTGTTTCGTTCCTAACCATCCCCACCCCCCAACCCCCCCCACCCCCCCCAACCCCCTCCCGGCCCCCCTCACCCCTCCCCCCCCCCCCCCTCCCCCCCCCCCCCCCCCCCCCCCCCCCCCCCCCCCCCCCGCCACATAGACCATATGTAATTAGTTGATGCGTGCGTGAGGATCTGTCAGTCTCTCTGTCTCTGTCTCTGTCTCTCTCTCTCTCTCTCCCCCCGCCTGTCTGTCTGTCTGTCTGTCTGCCTGCCTGTCCTGCCTGCCTGTCTGCTGTCTGTCTCTGTCTGTCTGTCTCTCTCTCTCTCTCTCTCTCTCTCTCTCTCTCTCTCTGTCTCTCTGCGTGTACCTGTGTACTACACTGGCTGCCTCCCTCGATCTCCATCTTTTGTTTACCCAGGTGCTGCTCCTCTTTCCTTCCGTAATCTCTTCCTGCTAAACATATAGTGAGATTTACGACTTTATGGAAACCGTATGTTACATCTGACGATAATTTTCTTGGGGGGGAGGAAGGGGGAGCAGGGGGGGGGGGGGGGGGGGGGAGGGAAAAGGCGAAAAAAAAAAAAAACCAAAAAATGTACAAACGTAAATGTCGCTTGGATCACTTTCAAATTTTGATATTTGATCCCGCTGTCAGGTTTTTTTTTCTTCCACTCACAATCCAACCAACTTTCATCCACTTTTCTTCTTTTTCCCCCCATTGGAACATTCTAACATTGCTGAACATTATCTGAATCCTATGATAGTCACCTGCATGTGTTCATGGGACCATTAAAACTGGACTTGATTCCCCATTTCCCTCCCCTTCCCTCACTTCCACACTCTACCATGCGAACCCTTCCCCACCCCCACCCACATTCACACTCCTCACTTCTCTCCCAACCCCCTTATGTTTACTTTCTTCCAGATCCCTCCTCCTCTCCTCCTCTTTCTTGTATCCACCCTTTTCCTTCCCTTTGTATCTTCCTCTCTTTCTCCCCCCCTCCCCCTTTCCCGTTTTTCCCGCCGCCCCTCCCTCCCCGACCTCTCCACCCCCCCCACACACCACCCTCACCCCCCATTTTACATTGTGTTCGTGACGGGTTCTTCTGGCGCCAGTGGTTCATGCAGTTGTTTTGCGTGGTTGCTGAAGGTCCGGAACACCAGAGGCGTGCATGGTGCCCAGGCCAGCGGGGACACGTGGAAGGAATACTACACCGCTCTCCTCTTCTGGTCCTGGTCGTACTGTGCCTGGCCGTCCTCCTGCTCGTCCTCGTGGTAACTGCGAATATCGTCGACAAGGTGAACCGCATTGCTCCTGCTAACTTGGCTCGCACCCACAAGGTATGATTAGGATCAATGGATGCGGAGGGGGGTGTGAAGGGGTGGAGTTGGGGATGGGGGATGCTGGGGAGGATGTGGGGGGATGGACAGGAATAAGGAAAAGTGGTGGGCATTTAGGAAGGGGAGTGGGTGGGTCGAGATGGGTGGGGAAGTGAGGGGGGGGGGGATGGAGAGAAAGAAGGGCAGGACGGGCCTTGGAGTGCTCTTATCTTTCATAATAAATCTTGTATTTGTACGAAACAAAATTGCAACTGTAGGGGAAGGGGAAGGGGAGAGGGGGGGGATAATGTAGATAAGGAATAGTCTTAAATTGATGTCGATGATTAGGGAAAAAGACTGAATCAAGATAAGTATTCGGCAAGAAAAGTCTTTTTCTTTCAAAGACTGGGACGAAAGGGTTACGAAGAGGGAGGGAGACCGCGGAAGTCATTCCAAATATGGAGTGGGATGGGAACAAAAAAGTTAGTGTGAGAAAGAACAGCCATCGATACCTCCAACCAGTCCTTTCAGTGTCCGATATCCATTGACTGGGTAAGATTTCCTTTCGATCCTGCTCCTGCACAAAACTTTTTTTTTCGTCCAAGATCAACGGGGATTCGATTGGAGACATCTGAAAATCTAAGAACACACACCAAAATACGCAGGGCACTATCTGCTTAGCTCCCTGCTGACAACAATTGCTTTCATATCACGGCATCAACCAAGCCCGAGGAATACAGACACATGAGTGTTGGTCACAATATTTAAGTAACACTCGGTGACGGATTCTTTTAGTGGGTGAAACTCGACTGTGAGGTTCTAGTCATCCCAGCTGAGCCCATGGCAAAACTCAGCTCTGGGTAGGTGCCGGTCAGGGTAGAAAAATTCCACACATAGATGGCCATGATGGGTCTCAACACCACGACCTCCTAGCTGAGAATACACCAAGCTAATCTTTTGAGACCTTAATCACACTAGTCCTAGGCTTGGCAGAACACATGTGTAGGTCGGAGTCCTGTTGGTTTTAGCAAGTTGGATAAAACATGTCTGCTGGGGTCCGATAACCCCTTTAGTTTCGGTTAGATCTGTAGCTAGTCTGGCACCAGTCGAGCCCGACTTAGAGGCCTTTGGACGGTTCAAAATTTTTTCACGACCATTCCGATCATTTTTTTTTTAGGTCACGGTCTCGATTAGTCTCGATTAGTCATGTTATTCGTATCTACACCTATGTAGCCCTATCTATTTCTATCTGTTATTAACTAATTGGTTGAAAAAGTTTGCACTCGTCTGCACCAGTTTCATAGATAAGGAGGCCGGATGTTGTTTTGGAATACCCAAACCAGTGCAGACGAACTGTGACCAAGGGCGCCAAGCGGTAGACTAGTGCGGACCAATCAGGGCCCGTCATGACTTTGAATGCGAATTGTGGCAGGAAAAAAAAACAGCCGACACAATAAAACAAGTTAGGACTGGTTCTGACCGATTCAAGCTGTGCGCGCGTTATCGAGACTTCCTGGGAGGGGTATAAAAAACAGGCGGGGACATACTGCGTTTATCATTCTCTATAATCGATAAGGGGGGGGGGGGGGGGGGAGAGTCCCAGCAGCAAGCGGCATCAGTCGACACTGATTTTAGTAGTTGGAACACTCTTCCTGTGCAGGACTACATGAAAACCGATCAAGACCATCATTTTTCTGAGTCGAGCGAGATGAACCCGAGTCAGGCCATAATATGGCTTAGTGTGAACCTTACATTAATGAGCAGGCATATCAGACAAAACGATGCTTGTGATAATGGAAATGCCAAGTTCCTTCCCCGTGAAGTATTAAGGCTAGAACACATGTTTATTTGTTTGTGTTGCCTGAAAAAGACCAAGAGACCGAAACGCCCTGTGTCTCAATTGTAATTTGTTTCTTCGACTGGTGGCCCATCAACTTGAATTTTTTTTGTTTTTGTTAGTTTTGTTTGTTGTTGTTTTTGTTTGTTTGGTTGTTTCTTCAGATCCTTCCTGTAGTAATTCTTATTCTTCAAGTTTTATTTATAGTGTGTGTGCGCGCGCGCACATGTGCGTGCATGTGTGCAAGTTTGCACGCTTGCGTGCAGTGTGGTGGTGGTGGTGGTGGTGTCTGTGTGGTGTGGTGTGTGTGGTGTGTGTGCGTGCGTGCGTGCGTGCGTGCGTGCGCGCCTGTGCCTGTGCAGAAGAACAGAGTGGCTCCGCATGGCCAGCAAGCACCGAGGCTAAACCCTGCTTTCACAAGCGAACAGGGCGACGCTGACCGCCGAAGTACCTGATGAGCGCTTTGAGGAGGAGAAGGTCTCCGTCCTCAGTCGCTGAGCAGTTCGCCGCTCGACAGCCAGGAACAACAACGGCCAGCTACTTCTCAGAGACTCATTGAGATGTACAAACGCTCGAAAAGTCAGTGTACACAGCCAACTGCTTCTCAGGAGAGGCGCCTGGAGCTGTTCGCCGCTGAACCAGCCATGAACAATGGCCAGCTACTTCTCAGAGAGGCGACTGAGCGCTTTCGCCGCTGAACCAGCAACTGAACAATGGCCAGATATTAGCAGAGAGGTGCTGAGACTGTTCGCGCTGAACCAGCAACCTGAACAATGGCCAGCTACTTCTCAGAGAGGCGTTGAGCTGTTCGCCGCTGAACCAGCCACTGAACAATGGCCAGCTACTTCTCCAGAGAGGCGCGGAGCTGTTCGGCCGATGAACCAGCCATTGAACAATGGCCAGTAATTCCAGAGAGGCGCTGAGCTGTTCGCCGCTGAAACAAGCCATTGAACAATGGCCAGTATTTCTCAGAAGAGGCGCTGAGATGTCGCACTGGACCCACGCATTGAAACAATGGCCAGTTGTCGCCAGAGAGACGCTGGGGACCAAGGGGGGCTGGTTTGCCGCGCGACAGCAATGAACAAGGGCCAAAAAATTCTC
>JADBJO010000680.1:590000-598256 GCA_016801955.1 Conus betulinus | reverse complement strand
AGAAAATCAAATCAGGTAAATCTTCACAAAGGTCTTTTTTTTTCTTTGATCTGCTGTTTAATCAAGCTGCTTCGGTCCTGCAAAACCCGCATTTGAATTTGTCGATATTTGAGTAGCATTTCATGGGTTAAAACTTTTGTGGACCAAGTGCAGGTCATACAGAAGGGTGCTAGGTTTCTGATGTTTATCTGAGTCCGCTTCCTCCCATCCCCGCCGTCCTCTTTCCCCCATCCGTCTATGCCAGTCTGGTTGCCAACAGCAAGGGAAACGTCTGTTCCTGGGAGAGAATTAGTGCCCCATGATTTCCTGTCGCAGGCCCGTGACTTTTGAGTTCGATCGAACGAGTTATTCCATTGACGGGAACCAGAGCTGTCCTCTCTCTCTCTCTCATCTCGCCTGTCCCTCCCTCTCAAAATCTCACCTCTCGCTTCTCTCCTGCTCCCTCTCCTCTGTGTTGTGTTGTGTGTTGTGTTTGTGTGGATTTTCAATCTCTCATCTGCCTCTTTCTGGCTGTCTGTATGTCTCGGTTCTATTTCTGCTTACGCGCCTGCTCTCTCCTCCATCTCCTCTCACTCCCCTCCTCATCTCTCTCTCTCTCTCTCTCTCATCTCTCTCTCGTAATCACTTCTACAACTATCGGTAGTATTTCTTAATTTGGAATCTTGCAAATAATCTGTATCCTCATCCGTAAATGGTCACATCCTCCTTCCTGACGGCTGTAGGCCTGAATTGAATAAACTCTTAGTTTGCTGTCTGGAGTCTGTCTGACTGACTTCTCTCTCTCACTCCGCTCATCCTTCCCCCCTCTCCTCCCTCTCCTCCCTCTCTCTCTCCCTCCCCTTCTCTTCTCTCTCCTCTCTCGCGTCCTCCTCTCTCCTCGACTCTCTCCGTCTCTCCGCGCGCGCGCGTGTGTGTGTGTGTGGGAGTGTGTGCTTGTGGCGGACCGCAGGATGTTGGTGGGGCTTATGATCATTAATTTAATCATTAAATTGGTTTTGACTGACTTTATCAAAGGATTCATGCACGACTTAGGTAGACTACGATCTGTGACACAGAGAGATAACAGATGTGAAAGCATGTCAAAAACACCATGTAGATCATGAACGAGACTACGTTTCAGCACACTTTGGATTTGCTTAGAAAGCACATGTCTTCTTCGATACCGACACCTAAATTACCCCGGGGTGACAGCAAGTGATACGACGCGGATTTGTGAGATCGGGTCGATATTATAGAACCTGTGTTTTTTAGTTTAGCGGCAAACGTAGGCACAGAATCCACCTACGGAGTTTTCTTCAGTTTCGGCCTTTGTATCTGTGCATTGTCTGAAAAACAGAAATGCAGAAAACACACTGGAGGAAAATGTAGAGACCTCCAATTAGTTTTGACTGACCCTCTGTAGGTGTACTGATATTCAGAAAGGTAAATAATAGATGTAACTTTTCAAACCGTTCTTTTTTTTTTTTTTTTTTCTTTTAAGTAGTAGTCATTTCCGAAATCTTCCCACCTGGACTGACACCTAGTAGAACCGATTTCATTAAAAGAAAAAATAAAAACGAAAAAAGAAAAACAAACATCGCAGGCACAAGATACGCCGGATGAATTAAAAAAAAATCTAGCTTTTACCGTCCTTGCTAAACCAAGAACACTGGCACTCCTCAGAGTGGGCACTGTAGATGGCTATGCTTTTTTTTTTGTCCATATATATTTTGGGCGGGGGGGGGGGGGGGGGGGGGTGTGGGGGGGGGGTGGGGGGGGGGGAGGGGGGGGGGGGGTGGGGGGGGGGGGTGGGTGTGGGGGGGGGTGGTGTATGGGGGGGGGGGGTGTGGGGGGGGTGGGGGGGGGGGTGGTGAGGGGGGGGGGGGGTGGGGGGGGGGGGGGGGGGGGGGAGGGGGGGGGGGGGGGGGGGCGGGGGAGGGTAGGGGGGGGGGTGGGGGGGAGGGTGGGGGGGGAGGGGGGGTGGGGGGGGGGGGGGGGGGGGGGGGGGGGTGGTGGGGGGGGAGGTCAGTCTGCCCTGTATGCTGCATTGAAACATCTTATGATTAAGTCATTGTTAAGCTCTGTTGGTATGAAGACAGCATCGCAGAAACTGATAATAGCTATCTTCCCCCATCACCAAAGGTGCGAACCGGGTGCACTAGCCGCTTATCAAAACACTGGTGAGGCAAGGCCAAAGACGGAGGTAAGGAGAAACTCAGATGCTGACAACTACAAGCATAGACTTTCGTTATCCGATACTAACACTGGCACCAGAGCACTTCATCTTCTTAGGTCTCTGTAGCAGCTTGAAGAGAAGGCAGGGGAGAGAAACAATGGGCAAGGACAATGGTTTTCATGTCATCAATGCGAAAAAGTGGACAGAGAGGGAGAGAGATGAGAGAGGTGTGAGAGGAGAGAGATGAGAGGAGTAGAGGAGAGAGAGAGGAGAGAGAGGAGAGAGGAGACGAGAGGGGAGCAGGGGAGGGGGGGGGGGGGGGGGGGGTGGGGGGAGAGAAGAAGAAGAAGAAGAAGAAGAAGAAGAAGGAAGACGTTCTGGTGAAGATGCAACTGACTCGAAGCATTTTTCGAGCTCCAATAGTCCAAGAGCACACACAGAGAGGCCCATATATGCATAGATGATGATGATGATGATGATGATGATGACAGACGACGACGACGATGTATTATGATGATGATGGTGATAATTTTGATGATGATGATGATGATGATGATGATGATGATGATGACGATGAAGATGATGATGATGATGATGATGATGATGATGATGATGATGATGATGATGATGATGATGATGATACTGCTGCTGCTTCACTACCAGTACTAGTACAAGTACTAGTACATCAGCACTACACTACTGCTACTTCTACCGCTGTTGCTGCTACAGTTACTTCTACACACACAACATCAACAACAACAACAACAACAACACACACACAACAACTACTACTACTACTACTACTACTACTCTACAGGTAAAGGGACAAAAGTCTGTCCCCTCCAATCGCGGACAGATTTGAAGTGGTTGTTTCACTAGATTGTTTAGCCAATATTTCAGCGTTGGTGATATGTTTGTGTACCGAAAACCACTGACATCATTTTCACAATGTGTACTCTTTTGTGTGAAGTAAAGAAAATTGTTGAACTGTCGTTTGGTCCTTGCAGTTTTACTGTTAGATCTGACATGGCATGGGAAACAAACATCTCACAGAGAATACGAAAAAAATACATTGTATCGTTGACAGAGCAGGGGCTTCAGGTGCTTAAGGCGATAAATGTATTGAACTTGAAACAGGTCAACCGTCGTGAAAGTTTACAAGCGCTATGGTGACAGAAAAAACAGTAGAAAACAAACCTAGGAGTGGTAGGCCCAGAGTGTTCACTAACAGGTGCGTGTCTGCACTGTCAAAGATCGTAAAACAGGACAGATCTGCCACAGTTCTGAAATTTCAGCCCGAATTCCGTGCATCAGCCTCCGTTGAAGTCAGCCAAATGACGATCAAGCGAAATCAAGGCTATTCAAAGCACCCCCCAGTGAAGAAACTAGTCCTCAATGAAGTGAAGAGAAAAGAAGCGGAGTAAACTTCACTGGACTGTGAATGATGAGTGGGGAAAATGTTTCAGTGATGAAATGACATCCTGATCATAGAGCTGAGGGAACATAGAGCTGAGGGAACATCCACACATGCATCCTTGTGATCAAACCCAATGGACGTGTGAAACTGTGGAGGAAAGTCGAAGAGAGAGTGGTCAATGCTTTCTCTGTGCAGCGTCCATCTTGGCTCGAAGACTACATTGCAATTGATGGTGTGGGGGTGCATTTCGTATGACAGAGTTGGACCACTGGTGTTCATGGAAGGCAATATGAACAGTCAGGTGTACACTGGTATGCTAGAAACAACTTTTCTGCCGTTTGTTGCCCACCACTACCCAAAACAAACGGTGGTACCTGCAAAAAGACAACGCCTCTGTTCACCGCTCGGCTCACACCGAGACCTGGAAGCAACAACACATACTTCCCGTGTTTTTCTGGCTCCCTCAAACGTCCAGATCTAAATCCGATCGAGAACGTGCGGCAAGTCCTCAAGACTTAAGTGAGGAAAACATTTGCCGCATCAGTACTGTCGCAGATCTGCGCTGTGCACTCACCACTTGCTGGAATCGACTGTTGCCTACCTCCACTCCCTCTGTGGCTCCGTACCGAGACGCTGTCAGCATGTTTTGAATCGGATGGGCCAGATTACCAAGTACTAGCAACTTAAGTCCAGCCTAAAGGTAAGAATGATAAGTTTTCAGCAGCAGGTGCCTGTAGGTAGCAGCACCGAAAGCACCGAGAGGGGACAGACTTTTGTCCATGAGTGAGTACTACTACTACAGTGTACTACTACCACCACTACAACAACAGCTATTACTATCACCACCACTATCAAAATCAAGCAGTGAAACTGGTCTTAGGAACCACAAAGGACCCACCGATTGAAACGCGCAATCTTCTCGACCATCCTTCAAAGCAGGTCAGACGCAGGCCAGGCCAGATGAAGACATTATCTTAGAGCACTTGATTATCCCCTAAACCCGCTACACGAGGCACTCGACGAAATAAAGGACAAAAGAAAATCATGGGTGGGACAGACGGAAGACAACGGACAGCTTGTGTGCCAGCTATCAAAACAGAGAAATGATTGGGGGGGGGGATATCTTAGTTGGTAGAGCGCAATCGTAATCCGAGGGTTGCGGGTTCGAATCTCCGCCGAGCCGTTTCGGTACAACAGGATTTTTCCCTCGGAGTAAACATTGGTTCTGATTCCACTTCCCATACAGTCCTTCGAATGAGACTATAAACCGAAGTTCTGTGTGTGAACGCACGCATACATCTTGCTCACACGTAAAATCCCGTCACCAACTTTCGGAAAAGAAGGCGAGTTTGGCCGTTGGTATGGAGGATACGTTACACATAGCATGCACCTTCCCCGAAGATAGAGTATGGCTGCCTTAATGGCGGGATAAAATAAAACGGTCATACACACAAAACTCCACTCCCTTTATTGAGCAGATGGGATTAATACCTGTCTGTCGTCTATATAGGGAATGTCCACAGGAGTATCAGCCTGCATACACAGAAGAAGAAGAAACAGAGAAATTTGGGAATGGGAAAAGTATCCTGACCACATCAAACACCTCTACTAAACTGCAATCGCATCAGAGCTGGAAGAGACGTCGAGAATGGCTGGAGGGCAAAACTAAGGCAAATATTTCAAATGAAACTTGTTTTTCCCCACTACTTCATTGTTCAGCATCATATTGCTTGGTCAATCAGATTGGAGATTGCATCTCTTAGGAGATCCAAGGAAAGGTTGTTCTGCACAATTCTTAGCCCACTGACAATGCTTGAATTATTGAACAGCAGAGCTGACACTCAGACTGTTCCATATCTTTTGATCTCCCTTGCATCCTTGAATGGATCCTCAAGCACAGGCTCAAAGATTGTCCCTTACATTTTATACTGTTTGCATAATTAGTTTTTCAGCAACTTTTTTCCTCTCCACATTTTTGTTTTATTCCATTTACTATCCTTCGCTGGCTGCTTTGGGGGTGCTGTTGGATTCTTTTTTGAACCCTTGGTAGTGGGAAACACCACAGAATTATGAACTGTGGTGTGTCTCTATTTGACACCAGGAGCACAGACACTATCAGCCGTGTCTCCTTGATGAGTCCGATCCAGCGGACGAAAGGCCTAGGAGCAGGCAACACAAATAGATCAGCCTTCGAGAGGGATTACGATGGTTCTCTCAGGCAGCTAGTTAAGGGTTTCTCATTATTTATAATATATTTCTCCCATTTTCTTCATCTTCATTTTTTTAAGTTCAAATCTTTGTCAAGTCATTACTATAATGACTGATGATTATTAGCCTGGACTTGTTTTCCCCCACTACTTCATTGTTCAGCACCATATTGTTTGGTCAATCAGTGGGAGACTGCATCTCTTAGGAGATCCAAGTAAAGGTTTTTCTGCACAATTCTTAACCACTGACAATGCTTGAATTATTAAACAGCAGAGCTGACCACTCAGACTGTTCCATATCTTTGATCTCCCTTGCATCCTTGAATGGATACTCAAGCATAGGCTCAAAGATTGTCCCTTACATTTTACACTGTTTGCATAATGCTTTTAGTTTTTCAGTAACTTTTTTTTCCTCTCCACACTTTTGTTTTATTCCTTTGCTATCCTTCGCTGGCTGCTTTGGAGTGCTGTTGGATTCTTTTTTTGAACCTGGGTGGTGAGAACACCACAGAATTATGAACCGTGGTATGTCTGTATTTGACACCAGGAGCGCAGACACAATCAGCCATGTCTCCCTGCTGAGTTCGATCCAGCGGACGAAAGGCCTAGGAGCAGGCAATACAAACAGATCTGCCTTCGAGAGGGGTTACGATGGTTCTCTCAGGCAGCTAGTGAACGGTTTCTCGTTATTTATATTTCTTCCATTTTCTTCATCTTCATTTTTTTTTAAAGTTCAAATCCTTGTCAAGTCATTACTATAATGACAGAAGAATTGTTAGCCTGGACTTGTTTTCCCCTACTACTTTATTGTTGAATATTCAAATAAAGGTAGATACACGCAGCAAGAAAGAAGATAATCATTATGCACACTAACGGTTCAATAACCAAAGTCTTTTGGGGACACACGGTGAATTAAAATGGCAGAAATTCCAGGAAGACAACGATGTTTACAGCTTAACAATGGGGTAGTGACACAAGCGTTCCACTGACTGTCATCCGCAGAAAATCGTTAAACTCAACAAGCCATCACACCCACACGCGCGCGCGCGTACACACACACACGCACACACACACACTCTGCGTACACTGACAGATACACACGAGCCCATGCACGCATGCACACATACATACACAGACATATGCGCGTGCACACCACACACACACACACGGAAATAAACATACAGCTATGACCACGGCGCAGACAATGTTAGGCAGAGACCAAGGTTTTGACCAGCGCATTAGGCTAAAGCGTAGGTAAGAATTTTGCTCAGTCGTATCCTTGAAAACATTATTCTTAAATTCTTTCATCTTAATTCCTAAATCATGTATCCATGAGTTATAAATCTGAGCACTGTGGTCTCGTAGCTTAGAAATAAGCAGATGTGATGTAGTGTATATGGAGTAGTCAGATCTTCGTGACGTCTTCTTGATTAAAATGAAAATGAAATCTCTCTGTTTCTCTCTCTGTCTCTGTCTGTCTGTCTCTCTCTCTCTCTCTCTCTCTCTCTCTCTCTCTCTCTCTCTCCCAATGTTTCTCCCTCTATCTCACTCTTTCCCTCCCTCTCCCCCCCCCCCTCTCTCTGTCTCTCTCCCTCTCTCTCTCTCCCTCTCTCTCTCTCTCGCCTGTTGCCTACCTGTATGTCTGTTCGCCTCCTCCTTACCCGTCTCTCTCTCCCCCCTCTCTCTTTCTCTCCCCTTCTCTCTGTCTGTCTCTCTGTCTCTCTCTCTCTCTCCGCCATTTTTTGTGTTGTATTTTGGCTCACCTCTGATAAGTACACTCCCTCTGTATGTCTGTCTGTCTGTCTGTCTCTCTCTCTGAATTTTTCTGGCTCACTCGTTCGCTCTTTTTCTGTGCCCCCCCCCCCCCCCCCCCTCTCAACTGATCGATACACTATGAATACAATTTGTTGCTGTCCCATCAACTTGTCTCTTCCAGCTCTTTTTTTTTTTTTTTTTTCTAATCTCCATCCACTGTGCGTGAGTCGCTCTCCTTCACGCTTTCCTGACAATCCAGTTACGAACGACACGAAAGCTGTTTTAGATTTAATTGACTTCTGACAGATATGGACATGTGTTTGTGTAAGTCTCTCTCTCTCTCTCTCTCTCTCTCTCTCTCTCTCTCTCTCTCTCTCTCTGTACGCGCGCTTGTGTGTGTGTGTGTGTGTGTGTGTGTGTGTGTGTGTGTGTGTGTGTGTGTGTGTGTGAGAGCGCGCGCTTGTGTATGTGTGTGTGTGTGTGTGTGTGTGTGTGTGTGTGTGTGCGCGCGCACGCGCGCGCGCGTGTGCGTGTTTGTTGAGAGAGAGAGAGAGAGAGAGAGAGAGAGAGAGAGAGAGAGAGAGCAACGGCAGCAGCAAAACAAATCCAATATCATTCACTTTATTTCGGTTCGATTAATATTGATTGAATCTTGTCTTTCCTCGAAGCGTTTTTTTCCCCCCAAAGACCAGGCGCACAGCCCCCGCCCCCACCTCCATCCC
>JADBJO010000680.1:567500-582500 GCA_016801955.1 Conus betulinus | reverse complement strand
ACCGTTTAAAACTTCCTGTACGCATGTACGTGCAATGGACTGCAACCGTTTGAAGACCTACTTTTTCCAACGATTGTCATTGTTTTACTTCCACCTTTACCTACAGTGTAAATGTTTTTCACCTTTTTTTTTTATTTTTTTAAAGTTTTGATTATGAACGCTGCCTCTCTACCCATGACTACAATCGCTTTCACATCTCTGCATTTATATGACGTTATGACACTTTGGCTAGTAAATAGTATCAAACTATTCGTATCTCTCTCGTAATGTTGAGTTATGTCATTTTACTTCTAACTAAGAACATTTGCACATTCAGTTTTGACTTCAGCCGTTTTCACTTCTTTTTTTTTTTTTTTTACTTGTAATGGGGGTCATCTAGGGCATCTGCAAGTGCTGTTTGTTTCTGTATTCGTCAGCGTTTTGCATGTTTTGTTTAAACCCGTAGTCGTAACCGTTTTGACTTCTTCCTTTACTTGTAATTCAGAAGCTTTAATCATACTGTTATGCTCTTTTCTCTTCTTCCTTTGTCATAGTCATGACCGCCTGTACATTTACCTAACCTGCATGTTTATGTCATTTTCACCTCTTATTTTGTTTCGGACAGCGCGCACACACACTTTTTAAACATATAATTACAAGCGTTTTCTGTTTGCTGTAAACTGTTTAAGAGCAGCCAGTAGTTAAATGGTTAGAGCATTCGCCTGCGATGCAGAGAAGTCGTGAGTTGGAACCACTTGTGGGTCATGATTTTTACGACCTGAAACCCTTCTGGAATATTTTCAGATAAAATAGATACTATACCTGCAGAGCGAAAACAGGCTGGGAGAAGAGATGCTACCTAGGTCCTGAAGGTATCGATAACAAGACCTCGCAGACAGGAGAATCGCTGGCACGAAGGATTTAATCCTTCACCATTACACTCATACAAAATGCAACCTTCAGCTATGTCATATCGTTATGTTCCTTTTGTCTAGGCTACTAACACTGTTTTTTTTTTTTTCGGAATGGTGTAGGGAGGGGTAGACGGGGGGAGGGGACGCAGTGAAGGCAGAGGGATGACAGGAGGAAGAGGGAAAGGTTATATCAATTTTCGTCCCGATCGCCTGCCAGACTTCCACACATTTGGTGCTGCCAGACATTCCTAGACCACTCCTGTCAATGCTGCACTCTTTAGCCCTGTCGAGACGGTATGGGGCTGCTCGGAAACTGCTCCCCACACAGATCTCTCTCTCTCCCCCTCCTCCACCTCCCGTGCTTACACTCTCTGCTTTCATTCCTCCCTTCCCATCAAGCCCTAGCTTTGTTTATGGAGATAGCTTCAGTTATTTTCCAGCGACTGTTTGTGGCAGGCGCGTGCGTGTGTTGACATAAACATAGATTCCAGTATGCTAATGCACAAGCATATGAGAACGCACGCACGCACGCACACACACACACACACACACACACACACACACACACACACACACACACACACACACCACACACACACACTCTCTCTCTCTCTCTCTCTCTCTCTCACACACACACACACACACACACACACACACACACACACACACACACACACACACACACACACACACACACACACACACTTATATCCATCCGTCCATCCATCCATCCATCCATCCATCCATCCACCCATCCATCCATCCATACATACATACATCACGCATACATGCATGCATACATACATACATACATTCATACGTACATATATACATACATACGTAGGTACGTACATATGCATGCATACATACATAAACAAAAAAAACAAACACACGTACGTACATACATGCATGCATACATACGTACATACATGCATGCATACATACATAAACACACACACACACACACACACACACACACACACACACACACACACACACACACACACACACACAAGGCGAGGTAAGCGACACCTTTTTGTGACAACTCTGTTGCTTTCTTTCAAAGAACAGTTATGTGATCCTTTTCCCATTGCCACGAAACCGTCTCAAAAGAAGTTATTTAACACGCAGTTTTTTTTTTAAAACGTATTCTTAGGCTTTATTTTTCTTCTCTTCACTTGCTTTTTGCAGTTCGTCAGAAGCCAACAACGACGAATGCTCCAAAATGTCAGTGGGATAAATCCGTCTACGCTCAAGATGGTCTTGAATAGTCTTGCTGGCATGGTGTGTGTGTGTGTGTGTGTGTGTGTGTGTGTGTGTGTGTGTGTGTGTGTGTGTGTGTTTGTGTCTCTCTCTCTCTCTCTCTCTCTCTCTCTCTCTCTCTTGTTATCATCAGATGATGAACTTGTAATTAAATCAGTTGCGAAATTCATCGCGGAAGCATTGAAAATTAGGCAGATGAAGGATAGTGAAATTTAAGATAATACATTATAAGAGATATCTGAATGAATATTATCATTCATCGCATGTGGAAGAGATCAGTAAAATACAATGACATCATTCATTTGAGTGGATGGTCGAGTCAGTTTTTTTTTTTTTTTTTTTCCAAGTTGAAGAGATCGGTAAAATACAATGTCATCATTTGATTGAGTGGATGGTCGAGTCAGTCTTAAGGTGTATGTGTGTGTGTGTGTGTGTGTGTGTGTGTGTGTGTGTGTGTGTGTGTGTGTGTGTGTGTGTGTGTGTGTGTGTGTGTGTTTTTGTTTTTGTTTTTGTTATTTTTTTTTTTTTTGGTGAGGACATATAACGAAATGTTACGAATTTATTTGTTTTTGTTAACTTTGGATTTGATACACACTCGGAATGAAAGTGTACTATTTGTTTGCAGGAAAGGAAGAGGGAAATGTTTTTGTTCTGTTACCTCTCCCCCCTTGTCAAAAGACCTCATTGGTAATGACAATAAAATATCAAAGTGTATATATATATATATATATGTGTGTGTGTGTGTGTGTGTGTGTGTGTGTGTGTGTGTGTGTGTGTATGGAATTTGTAATGGGTCGCGTGCTCTGTTCAACAGAGAAGTGTGCACATAAAATGTTCATTATTTATTATTATTATCATTATCCTGCCTGCTCTGTATGTCTCTCCTCCCACCCCCACCCCACCCCCCACCCCCACCCCCAATCCCAGTAAAAACCAATTTAAACGAGGTCCTTAAGCTCTTCCACAGGTCAGCTAGACTGGATAGCTTGAATTGCAGTGTCTATCCTTGCATAATGCCAGCGTGGTATTCCGTGTTCAGCTTCTGTGGCTTGGGTTTCCTCTTTTGTCACCTCGTAAGCTTTAATTGTGCTTAAAGTCACTTGCCTACTGTTTGCTGATCTCTCTTTCAAAATTCCCACCCTTTCAGAAAATGTTCACCGACGGTTCCAAGTCTGATGATGGAGTGGCCTGAGCAGCCTATTGCCCCTGGTGCTGGTGCTCCTTCTCAGATATTATCAGAACATATTCCATCAGATGCTTCTGTTTACTCTGCTGAACTTACAGCTCTGGTTCTAGCACTGAGGATAATCTCTCAATCTACAAAGGAATTTTTGGTTATGTTTTGATTCTCCTCTCTCTCTCTCTCTCTCTCTCTCTCTCTCTCTCTCTCTCTCTCTCTCTCTCTCTCTCTCTCTCTGTATATATATATATATATATATATAGATCTTACCCCCCCCCCCCTCCCCCCCCCACACACACCCCGTCCCTGCAATCTCTGTCTGGTCCCCACCTCACTCTCTCCTCTCTCTCTCTCCTCTCCCTCTCTCTGTCTCTCTCTCTCTCTCTCTCTCTCTCTCTCTCTCTGTCTCCCTCCCTTCTCCATAGACTGTAGATTGCAGGACTTGGACTGCCATATTCAAAACAGCGAACGGTTTTCATTGCCCATATTGCTGAAGAGTAATTATTTTAGTAGCAGTAGAAGCACTTCTGTCCGTGAACGTGAATGCATTTATCAGGTCTGAGCTGACAACGTTCAGGTTTGGTGTTTCGGATGTTACTGTGTAACGCCAGATATATAATGTCCATGAAGAAGCTGATCTTTGTGTGTGTGTCCATTGTGTAGATCTAGCAGGGAAGATGAAGTTCACTCTGTGTTCTTATGCCCTGTACTGGCGGATCGACGACAATCATAAATTCCTTTAAGGTATTATCAACTCCAGCAGTCTTCAAGTTTGTCTTCTGTGAACGAGAAATGAAAATGTTACAAGGAACCTTATTTTGTATTTAGACAAGTCATTAAAGACAAATCAAGACAAGACAAGACAAGTCATTAAAACAGAGGAGTGTGTTGACATAAGTACTTCATATGCTTGTGGACGTTTACATTTTAATGAAAAAAAAAAACTTTTTCTATATATGCTGATTATTACTCACCTCTTTCAAAATGCAGCTGTAGCCTTTTCTGAAATAAACTCTCTCTCTCTCTCTCTCTCTCTCTCTCTCTCTCTCTCTCTCTCTCTCTCTCTCTCTCTGTCCGACAGGGGCATGAATTTCAAGAAGAACCAGATCGTCTAGAGCCTCTAAAACTTGGGAACTGTAGCTGTGGTCATACTGCAACGGACTGATCACTTGTTCCCGCGCTGTGTTGTCCCGGATGCCGACTCCGTGACAGAGTGGGGCAACTTGTCGTCACTCATCAGAGCTTCGAGTGTCCTCCACGTCTTTCTCGACTCTGCTGTCTCTGAGCGCACACTAGGATGGATGTGGCAGCTAGCTCTTCCTTTCACAATTTCAGTTTCTTATCGTGGGCAAATCTAGTGGGGATGACTGGTGGGGAGGGGGGGTGGGGGGGTGGGGGGGGGGGGGGGCGAAAACCGTACAACACGTTCTGACCTTCCTCCTTGCTGTGAGTCTTCTCTCACGTCACTCCCCCTAGTCTGCTGTCCCTCCGTTCCATTCTGTAACCCTCCTAACACTTCCTCCTTTCATTCCTTCTCTTTCTAATTTTCAGACCTTTCTATTTCTCTTCCTGTCTGTTTCTCCTTTCGATTTCTTTTTTTTTCCATTTTTTTTTTCTTCCCCCTTCCATTGATCTTCCATCCCGTTTGTCCTTCCTCGTGTTTGTCTTCCCTCCAGTCCCACTCCCTTCTATTCCTCCTCACTTCTTGCTCCCCCCTCTCCCTTGTCCTTCTTCCCTTCTGTTCGTCCTTCCAGTTTTCTTCCTCCCTTTTTTTTTCTCCCCCTTTCTCACTCCGCTCATTCCTACAGTTCTCTTCCTTCCGTTATTCCCTCTTCCTCTTACGGTTCCTTGCAGTCACTGTTGCCATAATATGTACGAGCTCCATCTTGTCCCTCTTCCCTCTTGTTCGTCTCCCTTTTATTCCTCCACCTGTCGCTCTCCTCTTCTCTGGTTGCTCTCTCCTCCTTTAAACCCTCTCACTCCTTAATTCTTCTTCTTGTTGGTACTTGTTATACCTATATTATTCCCTCCTCTCTCTCCCCCCCGTCTTTACCATCCTAAAAAAAAAAACGAACATGAAAAAAAAATGAAAGCCCCACCTCCCACCCCCCCCCCACCACCCCACCCCCCCACCCCTCTTCCCTTTCCACCCGTCTTAATCTTCCCCACTTCTTTCGAACCTCTCAACCACGTTTCTCTAGGATTTCCTACAGAACCCCTGTCTCTCTCATTCCTACTACCCTCTAGTTATGGCAAAGGACTGTACATGTCGGTAGTAGTGCGTTCCTGCACCATCTTCAGACTATTGCCGTCTCTTCTGGGCGTTGGTGGATGTGACAGAGTGTGGCTTCTGAGACAGGCGTGTCAGGGGTAAGATGGCTTTGTTATGAATTCGGAAATCATCATCTACAGAGTCAATGATATAAACTTCTATCCCACCTGTCTGCTTCCCCCTTGAAGTCTTTCTCTGCCTGTTCAAACCGGAAAAAAAAAAACGCAGTGAAAGGGTTAAAGAGAGTTCAGTCTGCGTTAGAACTTTAACAACAAAATGAAAATCCACGAAAATATAACAGTGCAGTTCTTAAGGATAGTCTGTGAGAGTTTCAGTCGTGATCATATCTACATTCATCCTCGTAGGAGAAAAAAAACTACTGGAAAAAATCGATATATTTATTATCTTCTCTTACAGGGGAAAATGTGCATGTATGTTTTGAGTGTGTCCTTGAACCAAAGGAAATTGAAACGACGGCAGTTTTGTTCTATTTCCATCCCTCTTACCCTCCACCCCAATGAAGAAAACCTATGTTTTTGTCACGAAGCTATCAATAATGATTCACCTCATAAACTTCTATTACTAAAATAGCAAACAACAACAACAACAACAACAGCAACAGCAGCAGCAGCAGCAGCAGCAACAACAACAACAACACAAACAACAACAACAACAACAAACAACACAACCACAGCAACAAACAATTTGCATCGTCGTTGTAAACAAAGAAATTCTCTCTCTCTCTCTCTCTCTCTCTCTCTCTCTCTCTCTCTCTCTCTCTCTCTCTCGTTTTTATCGACGCTGAACTCCAGCTAAACTTTTTTTGTTCCACATTACACTAAACCCTTACATCTCGTCTAAAACGTGTCCGCGAAGGCATCGTATTATGTGTTGTTTTGCTTTGTTTTGTTTTCACCCACTCACAAACAATGCTAGTTTCCCCTCCCAGGAAATCTCATCGACTCGATCATTAGACAGAAATTATGAGCAGGCGTAGCAGGGAATGTCTGTAACGACAGGGTAAATGGAATTTTCATTCAGGGGAAAATGCCATTTTATGCCCGTTTAAAACACTTCATTTTCTGTCGCCCATTTCCCTCACTTCTGCCGATTGAGGTTGCCTGTCAGCGCATGCGCAGATTCTAAGGGAAGCTGGTCTCCTCACAAGTTAAAACCTGAGAAGCATGTTGTTTGTTTCATGTTTCACCCCCTTGACAAACACGAGAACAGGAAAAAAAAATGTATGTGTGTGTGTGTGTGTGTGTGTGTGTGTGTGTGTGTGTGTGTGTGCGTTGTGTGTGGTGCGGTGTGGTGTGGTGTGGTGGTGTGGTGTGGTGTGTGGTGTGTGTGTGTGTGTGTGTGTGTGTGTGTGTGTGTGTGTGTGTGTGTGTGTGTGTGTGTGTGTGTGTGTGTGTGTGTGTGTGTGTGTGTGTGCGAGGGATAGTTTGCTCTGTCTCTCTCGCTGTGTCTTTGTCCGTCTGTCTCTGTCTCTCTCTGCCTCTCTTTGCCTCTCTCTCTCTCTCTCTCTCTCTCTCTCTCTCTCTCTCTCTCTCTCTCACTGAATCAGATTGATTATCTTATCTCTGTTTATAAAGGATAAGGCAAATAATCCTTACAATTACAGAAGAATATCCTTGTGATTCGAGTTGTAAACTTTTTGGATCTAAAATAAACAAAAGAGTATCAGAATGGACCGAATTAAACAATACAATTGGCAAATGCAAAGCAGGTTTTAAGAAGGATAGTAAGAAGGATAACAGTATAAGTGATCATTTATTCACTTCATTGGTGAAACAGTTCAATTCAGAAACAGTCTTTAAATAATCCTAGGTTACATGTTGCATTTAATGATTTTGAAAAGGCCCTTGTTTCTATTTCTAGAAAACTTTCGTGGCCAATATGAAAGCTAAACTGTATATAAATGCTTGAAAAACATGTCTGAGGATATTAAAGTTAACGTAAGGTTTGGTGCAACATCAGCAGGTGCATTAGATACACGCAGGGCGTTAAACAGGGATATGTTTTTTATTCTTGTTTTGTTCTCTTTGTTTATTAATGAATTAGCTTTAGAAATTATTGAGAATTGAAAACATAGTGTTTCGCTTGACTTGACTGAAACATTTATTTCACTTTCTGCAGATGATATCGTTTTGCTATCTGCAACTGTTATGGGGCTTAAAAAAAAAAAAAAAAACATTTTGTACTCAGCCACACACAAATTACATCTTAAAGTAATGACTGATAAAACAAACATGGTGATGTTTCGAAAGGGTGGAAATCTGTCGTCACGTAAACAATTGTTTATGGAAATTTCAAAATTGCTGTTGTGAACGTCTATAAACCTCTGGGTATACATTTTTCTACAAACGAGCTGTTATGGCTATATTAAGTTTCTTGTCTAAGTTTAAAAAACGAGTCAGTGAAACTGTTTTTCAGTGGATTTGATTCCAAGGTCCAGCATCTGATAGTCCAGTATGGCGCTGAGATTTGGGGTTTGGAGAAAGGACATGACATTGAGAGATGGCGCGTATTTGCTGTGAGACAGTTTTTAAATGTCCATAGACGTACTACAAATGACTTGACGTATGGGGAACTTGGAAGATTCTCCTATCTTTTTGAATTCGTATATAAACTGTGTAAGATACTGTCTTAAACTGCTACGAATGAGGGAGTACAGACAATCAACCAAAGTTTGAAAAAAACGGCCTGGAAATGAGATGGAAAACTACGGGGGCATCACGCATTCGTAAATGTTTATGTTATTATGATTTTCGTTTGTGTAGTTAGAACAAGAGTTGGCTGTGTGTCAGCAGTTTCTTGGGTTGTTTCAAGCAACAAATAAAAGGTTGTAAATGGCAGGACTGGGATGGCCTTATTGAAAACAGCGAACGATTTTCATCATTCAGACTGCTAACAAGTAATGTTTAGTAGAAGTGGAAGTATATCTGTCCAAGAACATGAATACACTTATCAGATCTGAACTGACAGATTTCAGGTTTAGTGTTTGGGATATTGCCGTGCATCGTCGAAGATATAACATCCATATATTTGCTGTATCCATTGTGTAAATCTGACAGGGCGAAGATGAACTTCATTTTGTATTCTTGTGCCATGTGCCGGCATATCTACAACAAAATGTATTCCGTTGAAATGTTATTGACATCCAGCATGTTTTAGGTTAGTCGACTGTTATCAAGAAACGAAAGTGTTACAGGGAATCTTGTTTAGTATCTACTCAAGTCATTCAAACGGAAAAGTGATCTGACATAAGTAAATGCACGTGTTGTGGATGTGTATATTTTTGTAATAAAAAAAAAAATCTTGTCTTAACATGCTAATTGTTACTCAATCCTTTAAATGAGATACTCGCCTTTTCTTGATTGAATCATCGTGTTATATACATGCGAAAATCACATTTGGTGTGGATGCTCTTCCTAAGAGTGTCTATTTCCATAGACACATTGATAGCATTATGAGTAGAGCTTCATTGGATGTGATGTACTCATGCCTACAAACCTACAGATCTTTGGTCACAGAGCAACGCGCGGCATTGCACCAGTACATGTACAATGTACAACAAGACTCTGATTACTACGAGTTTGAAGCAGCTGTCATGGACTTGAAATGGCGATCAAAACGACTGGCTAACAAGCTCTGGAATAAGAAGAGAAAGAAACTAGCTAGTCTCCGTCAAACACAAGAGGAAGAACCAAACAGACACACACAAGAAAGTCAACACAAGCATAAATGCAGACGATTCAAAAGCTGACACCATACTAACCAAAAAGCAGAGAAATCTACAGTAGATAATCACCTGGTGGTCAATCTCTCCAGCACAACGCTGACTGAAGACCAGGTTAAAGTGCTCAGTCTGGGCCCCAAGTTTGTTCCCACACCCATGACCTTCAACCAGAAACAGCTAGAGGATGATATAAAAGAGGGATGCCCGACGAGTAAGGCTAAAAGAGCTACATTTTGATGAGGAAGCTGAAGACACTACCCACCCCACTCCTACACCACATTTCTACAAGAAAACACACTACGATCCAGACAAAGGCAGAGACGCAGCTCTGGACACCTACTGCCAAAACCTAGATCTGAAGGCGGCCACCTACCAATGTCCTGGGAGACCGAAAGACAATCTTAAAGTGAATGAAAGAAAGGCACTTCACCAGCTACAGGGGAAAGTGTTGAACCGAGAAATACTCATCAGCACGGCTGACAAAGGGGGAGCTCTAGTTATTTAGGACGTTCAGGACTACATCCAAGAAGCAGATCGACAACTGAACAACCAGCTACATTACAGCAAAGTTGACAAAGATCCCACAGTGCAGGTGGCCAAGAAGTCCAATGAACTTCTCAACAAACTCCATGATAACAACTACATTGATGACCAGACGTACAAATGGGCCGTACTCGAACCAAACAAAATACGTACACCGCGTTTCTACCATCTACCAAAGATCCACAAAACGCTCAATAAGCCCCCAGGAAGACCAATTGTGTCAGGAGTGGAAGGCCCTACAGTCAAAAATGTCCCAGCTAGTTGACTCATGGCTACAGAATCTAGTCGTTGGGCTCCCCAGCTACATCCAAGATTCCACTGCAATGCTAAGGATGCTTGAGGACCTTAACGTCAGGGAGGGTCCTTGTGGCCCTGAAGCAAACTTTGGTGACAATAGACGTAGTAGGTCTGTACACCAACATACCCACGACGACATGCTAGAGGCTATCACCTTCTTTCTGACGCTCCACCATCCTGACAATACCCCACCGAACTCCGTCATTATAGACATCGTCTCTCACGTCATCAGGAACAACTATTTTCACTTTGAAGGACGCATATACAAGCAGGAACATGGGACGGCAATGGACACGCCCATGGCGCCAACCATTGCCAATCTCTTCATGGGATGGCTGGAAAAGAGGGTGCTGGAAGGAAGCCCTGTCCACATCGACAACAGCATGTGGAGACGTACATCGATGACATCTCCTTGCTGTGGCAGGCCTCAGAGGAAGATCTGCAGACCTTTTGCCAACACATCAACACTTTCCATCAAACCATCAAATTCACAGTCCAGTCATCCACACAGTCCATCCCATTCCTTGACATTCTCATCAAATTTGATGATGGCTTCATCAAACACTGAACTGTTCACAAAACCAACAGACACTCATGCTCACCTCCACCATCGCTCATGCCATCCACATCATTGTAAGAACAACATCCCCTACTCGCCAGTTCCTGAGGCTCCGTCGTCTTTGCTCCAAGACTAAAGACTTTGAAAAACATGCTGATACCATCATGGGTATGTTCCTCAGCCGTGGCTACAGATCGAGCAAGCTACAACAGACTTTGACAAAAGCACGAGGCCTCCCAAGAGCTGAGGTGTTAATGTACAGGGCAAAAACTGTTAACACGAGGGTCCCCTTCGTCATCACTCATCACCCCTCCATCCCACCACTATGTGACTGGCTCAGGGAGCAACAGGCACTACTCCACACAAGTGCATGCATGAAAAAGGCTGTGCCTGAAGTGCCTGTTGTGGGAGAGAGAAACTCCAGGAGCATCCGAAACCTGATCATGCCATCCTCCCTTCCCCAAGTCAAGCCTACGCAAGAACAGGCTGGGGTGATGAGATGCAACAACAGGTGCGTCATCTGTAGGGAACATCTGGTGGAGAGCAAAATGTTCTCCAGCGACACCACCGGAGAAGTCTTCAACATCAGACATAGCATGACGTGCAAGTCTTCAAACATCATTTACCTGCTCTACTGCCAACAATGTCATGGGGCGCAGTATGTAGGAGAAACAAAGAATGCCCTAAGAACACGCTTCTACCTCCACAGAACCACATACTGCAAAACACAGGCACCCATGTTACTAGACATTTCAACAGGAAAGACCATTCACTGCAGGACATGAGGCGCATGCCCATAGAGCAGGTCTTCACAGACAGCCTTGCTCACAGGCACGCAAGGGAGCAGTTCTGGGATCAACAAACTCAGGACATTCTATCCTCGGGGTCTCAACACTCTCTGAGTCTCCTAACTGGTTAGGGAGGGAGAGAGGTGAAAAGGGCAGATAGTGGGGGACATGGTGAGAAAGAGAGAGAGGGAGATAGGACAGAGACGGCGATAGGGTTTGGAAGGGGGAGGTTTTGAGGCAGACGACCCCATATGCAAATGACAAACTCTATCCTCGGGTCAGAGAGGGAGATGAGTGAGGGGAGGGAATACGATACGGCCCAGGGGCTGGGGTCAGGGACCCAAGAGTGGGGGGGCCTGGGGAATGGCTTGGGGACCTTGGGGGGCAGGGAGGTGGGGTCCCTGGGTGTTAGGGGGTGGGGGAGTTTTAAGGGTCTTGGGTGCTGGTCCCCGGGGATTGGGGGATACAAATACTTAGGGGGTCCATGGGTGTGTGTGTGGGGGGAGGGGGGGGGTGGGGGGGGGGCTGAGGGACTGGGGGAATACGAGACTTGGGGGCTAGGATGAGGGCGGGTGATCTTGGGGTAGGTGGGTGAATGAGTGAGTGTGAATGGGCGTTGGGTGAGAAGGGGAGTTGGATAGGCGTGTGGAGTCGGGTGATCTGGGGGGCTGGGTGGGTTGGGGTGATGGTGAGGGGCCTGACACCCCCCCCCCCCCCCCCTGAATTTTTTTTTTTCTCCCCTTCTCCTCTCCTCCCAGCCTTAGAAAGAAATTGAAAATTTGCGAACGTGGTTATCATTGTGAGCTTGACGTCATTGTAGGGCCTATAAAAAAACACGTCTTTATACTGATGACGAGTCTCTGCAATGCGTCACTGTCAATAAGCATCGATAAAGGCAATCGCCGAAATATTTGCAGTCCGGAAAAGTGTTATTTTGTTTTCTTGTGTATGATATATATATATATATATATATATATATATATATATATATATATATATATATATATATATACACATCTCTATCTCTCTCTCTCTCCTATCTCTCTCTCTCTCTATCTATCTCTCTCTCTCTGTGTGTCTCTGTGTGTGTGTGTGTATGTGTGTGTGTATGTGTCTGTCTATATCCAGCGTACGTATATATATATGCATATATGCGTGTGTGTGTGTGTGTGCGTGTGTGCGTGTGTGTGAGTGCGCGCGTGTGTGTGTATGCATGCATGCGTGCGTGCGTGCTAGTGTGCGCATGCATGCGTGCGTGCGTGCGTAGTTGTGTGCGTGCGTGCGTGCGTGCGTGCGTGCGTGCGTGTGTGTGTGTGTGCGTACGTGCGTGCATGCATGCATGCGTGCATGCAAAAGTAAAGTTCATTAGTCTTGTAGTACACTCTCCCAAAGGAAAACTATAATCATCAGCGTGCAAAGATATTAATTAGGGGATGGGGGAGTGGGGGGGGGGGGGGGGGGGGGGGGGGGGGGATAGCAGAATGAGAAGTGCCGGAACAAGGAGCGGCGAGGGCTTGGAAGATGAGACATGTCTTAGTTCAGCTTCCCTTGTGTGTACTCACACCTTCTGGCCACAGCCCACCAGAACCTAACGCCTCTAATTTTGTTCGGTGTGTTTTACACGTTGATGATAGATGAAGGTCTTGTATCCTCAGTCGTTCGGGTCGCAAACCATAGGGGGCTTTTAGGACCGGTTATGGGGCACGGCTAGAGAGAGAGAGAGAGAGGGGGGGGGGGGGGGGGAGAGAGAGAGAGAGTCTTGGTGCTGTTCTTGTGGATCAGTTGTGGTCCAACATGCTTGGGACTCTATTTACATAAGCCCACTACTGACGACGGTTCTTTTTTTTTTTTTTTTTTTTTTTTTTTTTTTATCATAAAGCTGGCTGGGGTGGGTAAAGCGCTCCATTGTGGAGGGCACCACAGTATTGATCCAACGACAGTCTCCATGACCTTGACAATTCTGAAGTGTTTGACACTTCCTATTAGCTGAGAGAGAGAGAGAGAGAGAGAGAGAGAGAGAGAGAGAGAGAGAGAGAGAGAGAGAGAGAGAGAGAGAGACGAACGAACCAAATTTTTTTTACCAGGGTAATGAGAGAAGCAAATTGTACACGCTTTTTTTCCACCCAGCCCTGTGGAAAACACACACAAAAAGAGAAAAAAAAACAACATTGCAAAAACATGCAAGTCAAAACATGCACGCACAACGCACGCACACACACACACACACACACACACACACACACACACACACACACACACACACACACACACTCACACACACACACACACACACACACACACACACACAGAGAGAGAGAGAGAGAGAGAGAGAGAGAGAGAGAGAGAGAGAGAGAGAGAGAGAGAGGAGAGAGATGTTGGATGCACAGTCTTATGCAGTTAGTTCCTTTGCTTTCATTTCTTAAGTGAAAAAAAAAACAAAAACAATGCCTGCTTAAAGCATTTTCTAGACTTGGAAAAAAAGATTTTATCACACAGCAGTGTTGACATATATTGTAGTCAAAACTAGTGGTTCCTGGCTTTTTTTTTTTTTTTAGTCGGGTTTTTTTTTTATTTCTTCATTCATTTTGCGCTTGCAAAAAAATGTCAACAACATTTCATAGTTTCCTGAAATGTGTCACCATGACTAGCACAGCCTGACGTTGTCCTGGTGCCGTCTGTGCCTGGAGCCGACACAAGAAGCCAGTGGGCGGTGTCAAGGCAGGGAGAGGACGGGTGATAATTGCTTTATTGATCGTCCGTCACATTAACTGGAACCGTCGACGTGCGAAAAAGGGAGGGAAGCCAGTTACCTTTGTTTTCTTTTCATTAGCCTGTCTACCGCCAATGTTTTGTTGTGTCAGTCTGTCTGCCTTTCCTCCTTCCCCACACATTTCCGTCCCATTTACCCCCCCCCCCCCCCCCCCCCCCCCACTTCCCTTTCTCTCCTCCACCTCTCTCCGTCTCGCTGTCTCTGTCTCTCTACCCCCTCTCTCTCTCTCTCTCTCTCTCTCTCTCTCTCTCTCTCTCTCTCTCTCTCTCTCTCTCTCTCTCTCTCTCCTCCTCCCTCCTCCTCCTCTCTCTGTCTCTCTTTCTCTTCTCTCTCTCCCCCTCTCTCTCTCTCTCTCTCTCCTCTCTCTCTCTCTCTCTCTCTCTCTCTCTCTCTCTCTCTCTCTCGTCATTGCCCAAAACTCTTTGCTCCAAGCGAAAGATGTTTTTTGCAACACTACACAGAGCCACCAGAATTCATTCAAGCAGTAACAATGAATACATCTCGCCTCGTTACCACCTGTAGTGATGAATGTACAGACGCAATCGGACAGAATACCCAAATGCCACGGTGTTACGGGCAGTTGCAACATTCAGGTGCCATGCAGGTAGAATATAACCTCTTGCACGTTAGGGCAATTTGCAGATTTTAACAAAATGAATGTACAGCCGCAATGTCCCTTGTTTCAGTTGGTAA
>JADBJO010000680.1:550000-555000 GCA_016801955.1 Conus betulinus | reverse complement strand
GCCTTCGAGAGGGATTGAAATGGTTTCCTCATGCAGCGAGTGAAGGGTTTTCATATTTATGATATACATTTTCCCATTTACTTCATCTTCATTTTTTTCCCCTCAATTTTAAATCTTTGCCAAGTCATTATTATAATGATGGAAGAATTGTTAACCTGCACTTGTTTTTCCCCCACTACTCAATTGTTCAGCATTATATATATATACATATATATATTTTGTAAGAAAGAAAAGGAAGTGCAAGTTGTATTTTTACTTCATTGCACCTTTGCTTTGAAAAATCGTAGAAAATTATGTGAAATACAAATAATTTGTAACCCTTTCACTACTACAAGGTAGACCCTCTGTCAATTTGTCTGCACATACCTGCATTATATAAAGTTCAGTGTTTTGCCACGGAATCTAAACAGAAAATATGCGGTTAGCGTAGTGCCTATCTTTACTCCATTTTTATAGAATATAAAAGAATAAAAAGACAAAAAACAGAAAGAAAGGAAGACAGAATACTAGAACCACAGCCTCAACATTTTAGGACATCCTGTTTCGCTGTTGGCTCACGCAAAGTTTATTTCCACCGGGCTGGAACAGACAAAACAAAGAAGAGTTTACAATGACCGAAAATGGATGGAAATTGCTTTACTGTTTATGGGCACAGTGTCTCTAGTGGCGACCTTGGATTACAACTAAGAGGGAATCCACGTGGCAGTGTTAGAATTAAGAAAAAAAAAATGCGTTGGCTTGTCTTTCACCCCAGCGCTCTGTATCTGGCAATTACAGAATTTTATATTCAAGTTCAGGAACCTATTGCACCGATAAATCATAGATTATTTGGCAAAAGTTTCCTTCAATCCAACTGTTGATTTTATGATTACTAAATGCTGCTGGGCATTATTTGTCAATCTAGTTGTTACTCACTTTTGTTGAAGCGAGTCTAAAACCTTGGAAGTCCAGTTAAGAAGGTAACATGATCAGAACTATCCACAAGGAAATTATCACTCTGCCTAAAAAAGCGATTTCTGGTTCTGTTTTGACAGAAATGTCATAACATTTCCGAGTGGCCTCATTGTCAGTTCTCGTAGAGAGTCACATCAGCGACTTGGGTTTTGACTATTTTATCGCGGCTCTGTTGCAGTTCGAGCTGGTATGTCCTTGCACCATGGTACTGGGCGATGTTGGAGAAAGCTAATTTAGAGCCCAGGGAAATGTGTCTTCTTCTCTGTCTACAGTCAAGTCGTTGAGTGTCCATCAATTCAGTTAACCAGTTTACAGATCTGACACATTAAACTCGCAAAATGTACACAACAGGCTTACCATTAAAACGCGTCTTGGAAGCCAGGTTCCTAAAAATTAGATTTTACCCTTAGAATATTGTTTCCCCTAAAAACAAGTCATCGTGAGAGACACGAGGACGTAAAAACACGAAGGAAGCCGGCCACCTTGCGGGACAATTGACAGTGCTGTTTCAGCGTTGCTAAGCGACAGAGAATGCTGGTTGGCTGCTGTCTCCCAGACTGTAGACATTGTCTTCGATGAGGATCGATCATCATGTCTCAGTTCTTCTATATTTCTCCTGCAGACTGTTTTCTGTGCCTGTCTCTTCGTCTACTTTTGTGCCTGCTTCTATAAACAGAAGCTGAAGAAAACGACGCAGAAGGAGTGAGGATGAAGAGGAGGTGGAGAAGAGCAAGGGTTATGTGGAAGAGGACAATTATCAACAGAGCACACAACATGGAGCAGAGCCCCATGTACTGTATTAAAACAGCATACGTGATTGGTTGGGGTGTACGAATTTACAATGCCTGGTAGTACATGACGTGTGATTTGCTCTATTGGCTAGACAGAATCGTAGCGGATCTTTTTACTTGAAAGAACACTACTACTAACTTCATTTTTAGAGAAGAGTTATTATCTTTCCTTAAAACAACAAGTTGAAAATATCGCCATTGATAAAAAATGCTGTATGCATATCTCTCTCTCTCTCTCTCTCTCTCTCTCTCTCTCTCTCTCTCTCTCTCTCTCTCCTCTCTCTCTCTCTCTCTCTTTCGTGACTGGATACATGAATGTTGACTGGGAAACAAATGTATGTAAACAATTTCTCCTTCTGGCAAAGACTGGACAAAAAGAAGATGGAGGTAAGAGGTGGTGGGACGGGGTAAGAAGGGCTCAGGAAGGTAGATGGTGTGTATGGTTGGACGCTGAAAAGGGCATTTAAGATTAAACATAAGAATCGTTCACTGACAACATATGGGCTCAACTGAAGTTTGTTTTGAGGACAGAACCATTTGTAGATTCTGGACATATTCAGATCTTGTTGCCTGGGTGAGATTGTTTAGCAGTTCCTGAGTAATTGCGGATTGTATCAACCATGTGATCTTTTTGAGGCATTCTATCGTTATTCAGTGAAACGTCACCACCAGTGGTGGTGAGGATCTTCCCATGAAATCTATCAGAGACATTCCACCAACAATCAAGTGTTTTTTTTTTCACCACCAGTGGCAGTGACAATCCACCCTATGACGCACCAGAGACACACCAGCTACCATTCAATGATATTTTTACCCACCAATGACAATGATGCTGTGCCCATGTCATCTAAAAGAAATACATGATATACAGTTCCATGATATTTTCACCTCTGATGACAGCGATGATCTTCAACTGTGATCTAACAGAGACATACCACCAATCATTCATTGGTATTTTCACTGTCACTGTGTAGAAAACTACAATCCAATGACCTCCCTAAGGCATCTAAGAAAGTATAGTTAAGAAAATAGGACAAAGATATCATTTGAAAAAAAAAAACACACTCGAGGATTTGAAAACGTCATCACAAGAGCAAAGTATGAACATCCACAGGATTCAAAACTTTGTTTTATTCATTATCAGTACACATACGAATCATAGATATTATGCTATGGGTTCCGTTCTAGGCTGCAACTACCTGACAAGGCTTTACTCTGCATTTCATTTTATATCTGGGAACAAACTAGGCCTAAAAGGTTTACAGACACCTGCAGCCTTGGTCAGAAAATGTTGCCATCCATTTAGCGTATAAAACTCGACTGTTTGACACCAGTGTTCACAGCTCATGGTTTAGTGAGTAAGTCTTGGTAGGTTTTGGCGTATGAGAATTGGTCATAGTCATCATAGTCAAGCAACGTTGTCAGAGACGCACTCATTTAGCGATGTGACTCAATACCACACTTGTCAATTCTTATTTATGAATTTATTCTTAAACTGTTTCAGAGCCGAGTGTGCTACATGTTCAGATTTATAAGTCTAACCATACAAAAGAGAAACAACGAATAATGATTTCATAATAAACTCGCCTGATATGTCTTCATTCTTGTCAGCCCCCGCCTTCCCTTTACGACACTAGCGTCCAGACAGTGATATCAACGATGGCTGGGTATCCCTATTGTGCCTTAGCTAGGGATCCAGGCGCTTACGAAGGCGCATTCTCTCTCTCTCTCTCTCTCTCTCTCTCTCTCTCTCTCTCTCTCTCTCTCTCTCTCTCTCCCCCCCCCCTCTCTCTCTAGCATCTTACAAAAGAACATGGAAACAAACCACAACACACATCTGCAGGATTCTGCAACTAGAAGAGAATTGTTTGGGGTTTTTTATGCATGAACCGATATAAGGCACGCTTTAGGATGTCGTATGACCGTAGTAAACGTGTGTGCTGCTCTCTACAGCACCAGTTTTATCTCCCATCTTTTCTTTCACTCTCTTTCTTTCTTTTCTTTGCTGCCTTTTTTTTTTTTTCAGGGCAGTCCATTCAGCAGTGGTAAGTGGAAGATGGAGAGAGAACGTGAGTCAGTCTGGCTGAAGTCTGGCACGACCGACATGGCGTGACTGCTTTATTGACAGTCTGTCACATTCACGGGGACAGCCAAAGTGCGAACACTGGGGGGACGTGCGTAGCCTACGCTGATCGTAATATATCAGCTACTCCCCTGTAAGCGCTTTGCTCTCTCTCTCTCTCTCTCTCTCTCTCTCTCTCTCTCTCTCTCTCCTCTCTCTCTCTATCGCCGCCCCCCCCCCCCATCTCCTCTCACTCTTTCTGTTTTATAATTGTATAACTGCATATGCTAAATCACATTTACATCCTGTGCGTATTCTCTTGTTTGGTTGCTGATCATGTGTGTGTGTGTGTGTGTGTGTGTGTGTGTGTGTGTGTGTGTGTGTGTGTGTGTGTGTGTGTGTGTGTGTGTGTGTGTGTGTGTGTGTGTGTGTGTGTGTGTGTGTGCGTGTTTGTTTGTGTGTGTTTTTGCCATTATGACTGACAGTATTCTTCACTATTATTTTCATGTATTGAAGAAGCGATGAATAAAGCACAATAGCTGGAATCCTCATTTTGGCCGTGTTTTATCTACTTTCAGGACGTAAACAGTTGAGCTCTCTTATGTTTTCCACTGATGTAAATTTGGAGAAAAGACCTTTGTTTCATGTAGCAACTTTCCCAAAAGGACTTTCTTTGTTCAGCTGAGGAATACTAACACTGAAATTAAAACTAAAACAGCAGCAGTCCTGTGAGTAAGTATTTCATTCTTTTTTTTTTTCATTCATCTGTGTGTTCCCGTCGTTTGTTCATCCATTCTTTAATCTCCATGATTTCATTATTGATTCGTTTTGTTCATACAATCATTCACTTCGTCATCTCTCTCGTTTCTTTGCTTCTCTGTCTTGACAGAGCCTTGACATATTACGTTTAAATGTCTGAAAGACGATACATGTTACGTCTGCAGAGAGAGAGGGAGGAAAAGAAAAGAAAGAGAGATCTACCAGTAGCCATGACTTGAATGGAAGATTTTTTACTGTCTCCTCTAGCGTATGACTTCATGGTGGTCTGATGTTGATGGCACCCTGAGGTCTGCTGGCTAGAGACCTGAGACAGACTTTTACTGCGCGTGTGTCTGTGTGTGAAGCAGTGTTTGAGAACAAACCCACTGAGCAATTACCGACTAGGACAGGAAAAATCAAAACCGATACAAACA
>JADBJO010000680.1:522500-530000 GCA_016801955.1 Conus betulinus | reverse complement strand
GTGTGTGTGTGTGTGCGTGCGCGCGCGCGCGCGCGCGCGTGTGTGTGTGTGTGTGTGTGTGTGTGTGTGTGTGTGTGTGTGTGTGTGCAATGCGCTTTCAGGCACGGACAGGCTAACACAGACAGAGAGAGGGGATGGACTGTAGACCGAATCCTGTACAAGCCCTTTGACAGTGAGCGTCCTGTTTTGACGCACAACACCGAGTCCTGAAGATGAAGCGCTCCCAAGAGAGAGAGAGAGAGAGAGAGAGAGAGAGAGAGAGAGAGAGAGAGAGGAGAGAGAGAGAGAGAGGAGAGGAGAGAGAGAGAGAGAGAGAGAGAGAGAGAGGGGAAACAACTTGCAAGCACCACAGTGACTGAGCCAGGAGACACCATCGTTGTCCCAGGGGACCTGAAACCGTTGTTGTCTGAGAGAACAGACCATCATTCTCTGGACCCACATGAAGATCGTTATTTGAGAGGAAAACATCATAGACAGCCCGAAAGGTGGGAAACAGCCCCACAACTTCGCATCCCCCGCACCCTACCGACTCCCCCCCCCCCCCCCTCCCCCCAACACACACCTATCCCCCTCAGACATACGTCGTCTCGCTTCCTTATCCTACTTCTTTCTGAAAGCGAGCCGTAGTTAAAGGTCAATTGTGTGTGTGTGTGCGTGTGTGTGTGTGTGTGTGTGTGTGTGTGTGTGTGTGTGTGTGTGTGTGTGTGTGTGTGTGTGTGTGTGGTGTGTGTGCGTGCGTGCGTGCGTGCGCGGGCGTTAGAAATAGGCGAGCAGGCATTCAAGCAAACAAAAACGAAGAGCAAACATTTCATTTTGGTACTGATGGTATTCAACATTTTTTATATGCATACACTCGAATGTAAACTGTAAAATACACCATATGACATGTTCCACGATTCGTGTCAGTCAGTGGGCTACATAGAAGAAAAGGCAAAGATTTTCAGACTAACCTGCTCCCCCCCCCCCCCCCCCCTCCCCCAACACGTACGCGCGCGCACACCTACACACACACACACACACACACACACACACACACACACACACACACACACACACACACACACACACAATCACACCACACACTCTTCGTTCTTGACACTGCTTCACACACAACACACACACACAAAACGAGCACACACATTGGTAGGGACACATGTTCACACACACACACAAACATTGGCTCTCACATTACCAGTAAGCACACATTAGAAAATTTTAAAACACTTCGTTCTTGACCCTGCTTCCCATTCTGTGTGATGTCAGCCACAAAAGCGAGAGAGAGGGAGAGGGACTGATGTTCTCGGCTTACGTGCTAAACATAAGGCTCTCCATTATCAGTAAGCGCACGATTAGAAAAATAAAAAAACACAGCTCATCCGAAGCAGTGGTGCACATTACATTAAAGTAAGTCTGCGAGAAGAGAGAGAGAGATGCTTGAGCAAATGATTTTGAGAAGTATATGTCTTGTATGCCGCTACATAAGGAGCTAAATATGGGTTTGATAACCACTGACGCTGGAGCAAAAATAAGCAAAAGATCCCAAAGCCCCGAACAGCTAGTAAAAAGCCTCTTAGAAGCTGAACATCTTCGTGTATGCTTGAGCCAAATGATTTTGAGAGAGCGAACCAGTGCTCCTCGATGTCTTGTATGCCTGTTGGGCAAAACGCAAAAAAGATGCCCCTCACAGATATGCTTATGCAGTGAGTGGGTACCTTGGGTTTGTATAGCGGATTATCAAAGTCGATGAGATCAACAAAGTCGTTACAGGCTTCACAGGACCTGCAATGGACCACTTCAGAACAAATCCTGCATTAATAAGCTTCTCAGGACCTGCAAGGACCAATTCAGAGCAATTCCTGCATTAATAAGCTTCTCAGGACCTGCAAGGACCACCTAAGAGCAAATCCTGCATTAATAAGCTCCTCACGTCCTGCAAAGACCAATTCAGAGCAAATCCTGCAAGAAAGAGAAGCGTGACTGTCAACAAGCAAGCAGAAGCTCAGGTATTTGAAGAACCGAACAGAAAGCATAGGAATCAGCTTTGAAAGAAAGTAAAGAAAGAAAGAAAGAAAAAAGCACAGCTTTATAATTATACTGCTGGTAATGACAGTGACATAAAGAAAAAAAGCACAGTTTTATATGCTACTGCTGATGACAGTGACATCATGTTTCACAATGATTTTGGCACCGTATAGCGACCTAAGGCATCTGACGTAACTCACAGTTATTCTTCTTCCCAGTATGCACTGCTGACTAAAACGAGTGATATAACTGCACGCTGGACAAAGCATTTAACACGTCTTTCAGTCACCCAAGTCGGAAGAGGCAATTGCAACATTGCCACAACTCCTGATGAAGGACACCCCCCCCCCCCCCCCCCCCCCCCCCCCCCCGTTCCTCCGGTGACCCCGAGACTGAAGACTGAAGAAGCATCGGGGCAAACCAAAACTGGCAGCGCATCAGGAGCTTATGGCACTCCCTCGGATATTCACGGAATGGACGATGACATGTCTTAGAAAGATTGACCTCCATGTTCCGGATCATTTAAGAGAATATTGATCTATCACAAAACTTATGATATGTCTCCATTGTGGGTATTGACAAGAGAAAGGAGAACAACAGTAATTTTTTTTATAACAATTATTGCATAATCTTCGTCTTGTGTATTGCAGGGAAAGTACTCGCTGTAGTCATTCTAAACACTGCCCCTGCATCTCAGTATGACTTTCTAGAAGGCAGGGGCACCATCGCCATGAGGTTTCCTAACCACCAACTGCATGAAAATGACGACAGCAGAATCAAGAATTCAATAGAGTTTCTTTTTTGATTTGAAGAAGGCATTCGACATTGTGAAGATGGATGGCCTTTAGAAGATCCTGTCCCACTTTGGGTATGCCACGAAGCCACACACACACACACACACACACACACACACACACACACACACACACACACACACACACACACACACACACACACACACACACACACACACACACACACTCGCGCGCTTTGTACATACGCACAAATATATGAAAACACAGACAGAAATATCTCTTTTCAGCTTGTTTGGTTTCCCTAGTCCAACATCATCTGAACTAGAGCAGCAGACAAACTGGACGCTCGAGAGGCAGTCCAAAGAAATTCTGGACAGGAAAGGTGAAAGGTAAAAACATGTCTATGCTGTGCGGAGGATTGAGGTCAGAGGTCCCTTGGAAATTCCGGACTGTCTGATCCACCGTTCTGGCAAACCAGATAGCCTAACTGCTGCCGTGAAAAAGCGAGGGTGTGATGGTCAGAAGGAGGGTGGAGAAGGGAGAGAGAAAGATGGTGGAAATTGGAGGAGGGGGGGAATGGCATTTGTGTGTGTGTGTGTGTGTGTGGGGGGGGGGGGGGGGGTCAGCAAGTACACTCCATTCACCGTTGCAGACAGACACTCACATTACTGTCTGGCATCAAGACGTCTGCAGTGCAGTGTGACACTTTGCTGTGTGTGTTTGGTATCAACAGAGTCGTGAAGGGCGTCGATGGGTCAACTAGATGTCCAGCACTGACAATTTTATCCAGTTTTCTATGCTTCTGGAAAATCGCTACGTAGAAGGCTTGGCTGCAACGGAGAGAGAGAGAGAGAGAGAGAGAGAGAGAGAGAGAGAGAGAGAGAGAGAGAGAGAGAGAGAGAGAGAGAGAGAGAGAGAGAGAGAGAGTAGTGTAATCAAATCGTGTAATCAAATCGACAGTACTTTATTAACCAGTCGCTTGACAGAGACACCAATATGATTGGGAAATGTAAAAAGATAAAACGTGTGATTCTATGTCAAATCGAACGTACATATGTCTCATATTGAATCGATAAAAAAAATAGACCCACATGAACACGTGGGTGATTATTAGAATGCATTCTGACCTTGATCTTTCAAATCTTGTTTTCTGTAGTATCACTTATGATCACAGGAAATGCCAATGTGCTCCTCACGTGTTCCATAGTAAAATATATACCTGACCCCGAATCCATTTATTTTTACTAGGACGATTGCAAACGGTGTTTTTGTAATTAATGACAAGCAAGTTCTCGGTCATTAAAAAAAAAATTGTTTCTGTGCTTGATTCTTTGGATTTCATTCCATACCTTGCCATGGCCAATGCGTTTATTTTAAGTTTAACATTTTTTTGGGGGGTAAATTCTGGTGAGACTGTATTGTCAAATTGTGAGGCCGTTTTATCTATGTAGGACGAGAACATGTTCAGTTTCCTTCACGTCTCTACACCCGTCCTCATCTCGATATGGTCATGTTAGAGAACACTTAGTGCAGTGCACGCGCTCGGTCGTGTGTGTGTGTGTGTGTGTGTGTGTGTGTGTGTGTGTGTGTGTGTGTGTGTGTGTGTGTGTGTGTGTGTGTGTGTGTGTGTGTGTGTGTGTGTGTGTGTGTGTGTGTGTGTGTGTGTGTGTGTGTGTGTGTGTGTGTGGTGTGTGTGTGTTGTGGTGTGTGTGTGTGTGTGTGTGTGTGTGTGTGTGTGCGCGCGCGCGCGCGAGCTTGAGTTTTATACCTTCATTAGGTCTGCGTGCACATTCTCAAATCAATCAATCAATCACTCTCTCTCTCTCTCTCTCTCTCTCTCTCTCTCTCTCTCTCTTCCAATACTATGTAATTACATGAAATGGAACTACTACTACTACTACTACTACTACTACTACTACTACTACTACTACTACTACTACTGGTGCTGCTGCTGCGGCTGCTGCTGCTACTACTACTACCACTACACATTCACATACACATTCACATGCACACACTAGCATACACATTACACACACATGCACGCGCGCACACGCTCAGATATACACAAAATGCATAAACAAACACATGCATGCATACACACATAGGCGCTCACATACGCATATATACATACACAGACGCTGACACACACATGCAGGCACACACACACGCACACGCACACACACACACGCACACACACGCACACACACACAAACACAAACACACACACACACACACACACACACACACACACACACACACACACACACACACCACACACACTCTGCATCGAGTGTTATTGCACACCTCCCTATAGTAAAACGTTCGTATGGTGATAAAGACGGATGTTGAGATGAAAGAATGGTGAATTCATAGTTTCCATTCCTTAGAGGCTATGAACCTCACTTCTAACAAAATGATTCGACCACCTAGGGATAAATGGCAAACTGGAAATAAGTAGACCATGACACTGTGGAGAATAAATGTGAAAAGATCAAGCTTTGAAACGGTTTAATATGTCCGCACACTTACTTCTAGTCAAGTACTTGTGCACCGCTGTCATTCGACCTAGCGTAGAAAGAAAATATCACTACTTCGAAATGGTGTAATTTTATCACAGGAAGCTTGAGAGAGACAGATTGTGATCGTCAATGGTACGACACAAACTACGATTCAAAGGATCAAGTTCGAAACGGTATCGAGATCATTACAAACGTGTTGTATGTGTCTGGTTTCTAACCGATTCTACAGAAGACAGATACATCACTAGTGTAACGACGTACAGTCAGACAAAGACAACTCTTTTTGTAGTTCCCAACCTCATTGCTGTCACTGTCGAAAGCCAGTTCAAACATGTTATAATCTCAGTTTGATTGCACTAGTTTTGTTTAGTTGGCCCCTGGAGCGAAATTTGGCAACAAGGAGTCGCACATGATTTTTAAAAAGTTAAAGCAATGGCCTGGTTCAGGCCCAGGTAACCATAAAATATCTGGGGAAGTTAAAATAGAAAAATCAGTCAATATGCAGATCTCAAGACTGTCGTATCAATTTGATTTTTAAATGAGACTGCATTTGTGGCAATCTTGATGGCACCCGGCAGTGAGTTCCACAGCCACAGCCTTACAGAACTAGGATAAAATGAATGTAAATGGTGTCAATATTTGATGCAGGTATGGCATAAGATTGACCGCCACTCCTGGTGCTACTTTTATTCAATACTAGTTGTTCCATTGGGATATCAATTAGTTTAGCTCTGCCTTTGAAGAAGATATTAAGTTTGATAAAAGCTCTTCTCTCTTCTAAGGGTTTCCATTCTAATTTCCTCATGTTCTTCCTAGTATTCCCTTTCTCTCTGATATGGTTCCCTGTTACGAACCGTGCTGCTCTCTTCTGAATCTTTTCGAGGTTATCAATGTCCTTTAGATTGTAAGGATCCCAGACGGCCAAGGTGATGCTGGACACGTGTTCCGAGCTAGCCACCACCGCACTTGCAGAACAACTCGATGCCAGACATGAACGTGTGATGTCCAAGTTCCAGAGTGTGCGCGGTGTATCAACACTCGCTGACACAGACACACAGACCCCACTCACTCCACAATCTTCCACATTCTACACCCTTGCCCTCTCCCTGGTCCACACCCCTGCCGACCATCACACCTTCCCTCGTTGTTTCACGGCAGTATAGATCGCCGAGGTGCCAGGACGGACGACTGGACGATTGGACAGTACAGAATTCTAGCAGGTCTCTCACCTCAATCCTGTTCTAGAAAGGGTTACCCTGCGCGCACTTTGACACCTTTTCCTCCAGGACTATTTTGGCGTGCTTCTGAACCGCCCGGCTTGTCCACTGCAATGCTAAGTGGTGTTGGTCAGACAATTCCTCCCCAGTGGTCAACCTGTTCTGTTCAAGACCTTCAGTGAGTCGTTTGTTTGTTTGTTTTCGGGGGGTTTGTTGGTTTTTTTTTTTTTTTTCGTTTTCATTAATTATGTAGAAAGTTGTTCCTAGAATAGTAAATTGGTAGCTCTTGTTGTCGTCGTTGCCGTTTTTGTAGTAGTCGTAGTAGTAGTAGTAGTAGTAGTTGTAGTAGTAGTAGTAGTAGTAGTAGTAGTAGTAGTAGTTGTAGTAGTAGTGTAGTAGTAGTAGTAGTAGTCGTAGTCGTAGTCGTAGTAGTGGTAGTAGAGTTGCTGCTGCTGCTGCTACTACTACTGCTTCTACTACTACTTCTACTACTACTACTACTGCTGCTGCTGCTGCTGCTGCTGCTGCTGCTACTACTACTACTACTACTACTACTACTACTACTGACCCCCCCCCCCCCCCCCCCCTTGCAGACAAGAATTTCTTTCTTTCTTTCTTTCTTGCTTGCTTACTTTCTTTCTTTCTTTCTCTCTTGTCTGTCTTTCTTTCTTATCGTGTTCTTATTTTTTCTTTTTTCTTCTTTCTTTCTTTCTTTCTTCTGTTCCATATCAGGATGCATGCTTATGTTTCTGTGTAGTCAAAACATGAACGCCATAAAAGTTCACTTTCATGTTGCCATAGAATGTTCAAGATACGACACTTTACAACACACACTGCTACCTATCGTTCACGCAGACAAGCGGTTTTTTTTTTTCATTATTGTTTTTCAAAACTTTTTGCAGTGTTTTTATCGTTTAGTTAGAAAACAAAGAACTACTTGATTTTAAATGCGGAAAGTGTGTCATGACCAAGAATGTCTTGATTTCT
>JADBJO010000680.1:517500-520000 GCA_016801955.1 Conus betulinus | reverse complement strand
CATATATTATACAACAACAACAACAACAACTTGCAGTGTGTGTAGAGATGAATGTGTGTGCGCACAGAGCGCGAGCGCGCGCGCGCGCGCGCGTGTGTGTAAAGGCAAACAGATCAAGAAAGAGAACAACTATCCCAACATTCGGTGAAAAGATGGTATGTGTGAAAGAGTCTAATGCATTGAATTTGGTGCTGGTTTGGATCAAAGAGCAAATGCTGTGGGAGAAAAACTGAGTTAGGGCTTGACTTCAAAAGAGCTGTTCGACCTTAATAGAGGTCCGCACTCTAATTCTTCGAATATTTAGTGAATAGTGATAGTTGGTGTATTGTTGTTGTTGTTGTCGTACCTTGGCTAAAAGACTCAAGCAATCATCTGAACAGCCGAAGTACTTGAACACTATGATACAAGTGCATCAGCTAGGGATGAGAACATTACGTGTGCGACCGTTTTTGATAACCCCGCCATGTGGGCAGCACACTCCCGACTTCGAGGGATTTTGGAGACTGATGGTGTTATACTAGGAGCTTGTCATGACTGAAGACAATCCCCGCATACCTATGCAGAGCATAGCAACACTTTGATGTAGCCTTTGTGTTCTAGCCTATGTCAATTGGTCTGACACAGCCTGAAGCCAAGGCGAATATTTGGTTTATGAAACCTATAACTCTCTTGTTCAGGACATGTATAATCATTATTACTCCTCCTCTTTGTTTGTTTTGGTCTCTAGAACAAATGTTCTCTTTAAGTAGTGGACATTGTTCGCAGCCTGTTTCGATTCTGCGTTTATCTATCGCATTGTAGCGCATCATGCAATTGTCACGACAGACCCGTCTTTGTGTAAAATTAGGCTGTGTGTGCGTGCAGTCATAGTATGACACCATTTGTATTATGTTTTTGTATGATCATTTTGTCCCAGGTACGTTGTTTACGTCTCTCAGTCAAAGTGAATTTCCTAGGAAATTCCTCCGCTGACAATTTCCGTGATTCCATGATCGTGTGTTTATATGTTTCTTTGTTACGTGCATTAAGTACATGCTACACAGGGGACCTGGGTTTATTGTACCACACAATAAGTTAGTATTCACACTACCATTTACGTGTGGTGCAGGGGACAGGACAAAAACAAACTAAAAAGCTTCATGGTGTGAAACTCAGTCAACGGATTTGTGATTTTCTCACACGCTGGATGGCCATTTTGTTTTTTCTCCCTTTCTATTCTTGAATTTATCCGTTCGTTACTATTGTCGTGCTACATTGCATTTTACTGTTTTTTTACTTTCTGGCCCAGTTTAATCAGTGCATCCATTCTCATTCTTTAAAATACCAAAAAAACATCTTGGAGCAGAACTAATCACATACATGTTTTTACTTTCATCCGTGCTGGCTGCTCTTCAGTTCTTTCCCTTGAATTTCGATCCCTGGTGATCGACAGTTTTCTTCCCGGAATTATGGTATTTAAAACAACATTTTTCGTTATCTGAAGCAATATATCGCCTAAAAACCTAAATAGACACATTCATCACAAAAATATCATTTTAGAAACAATGCGCAGAATGTTACGAAAAAAAAACAAAAAAAAAACATCCGTCATGCAAAATGCAAAAATCTCAAAAACTGTTGTTGGTAGTTAATTAAAGAACAGCTTCATAGAAAAGCGCTATTTGTCTACTTTTATGGCTGTTCTTGCGTTTTAAACAATTGTCAGCTCGTATTGCGTTCCTACAACTGTGAGCTTGTATCGGGTTCGAACAATTGCGGGCTTGTATCGCGTTCAAACAATTGCGGGCTTGTATTACGTTCGAACAATTGCGAGCTTGTATTACGTTCGAACAATTGCAGGCTTGTATTACTTTCGAACAAATTGTGGGCTTGTATTACGTTCGAACAATTGCGGGCTTGAATCGCGTTCGAACAATTGCGGGCTTGTATCGCGTTCGAACAATTACGGGCTTTGTATTACGTTCGAACAGTTGCGGGCTTGTATTACGTTCGAACAGTTGCGGGCTTGTATTGATTCTTCAATCACCTCTAACACATTTAACGATGAGTATTCCGAATTGAGACTTCTGGCGTAACTCGAGTGTCATATCACGGACTGGACTCAGGAAGAGGTGAATCAAAAGCCAGGGTAGAAACAGTCAAAGTATAAACATATTCCGAATGTTCATCCGGTAACAGCTTCTAGTTTAGGGGGTCATTCCCTGGAGAAGGAGATGAGACAGGCTGGTATTGTGTTTCCCAGGCAGACTGTACGTCCGACAGCTTCAGCAAGCAGAGCAGACCGAGGGTCACTACGGAACGGGACACTGACAAACACCGGGTGAGCAATGACAAACTGCCGACTTCCATCGCTGTCTGCGACAGTTCTGGTCCCAGCTGGGGGGGGGGGGGGGGGGGGGTCCCCTGGGTCCTTCTTGCCGGTGCCCGACCTCACTGGCACGGTGATGTATCTATGTCTGTGATGCCAGCTAGCTGTGAGGTGCCAGAGCGACTAGGAATC
>JADBJO010000680.1:497500-510000 GCA_016801955.1 Conus betulinus | reverse complement strand
TGTGCCATTACTGGCAAGCCTATGATTTCCATAGCTGCAACAACAGTTTATTGCAGAAAAAACCAGGCGGGTGGTACCTACCTCATCCTCACTTTGTGAATTGAAAAAAAGGAGAAAATCAAATGAACCGCAATTCAAAGCCCACAGACATGGCTAATTTAATGCAGGTGCAATGATGATGGTTTATGCCCTCCTCACGAGACTAAGTGCTATCTAATGAGCTATTGTTATGGAAGCGAACAGCCCACTTAATTAGCTACGACGGAGTTGCTGTCTCTGTTTTAGCAGGTATTACGACTTTTTGCCCCTAATCCCAACGTTGTCAGCTGGTACAAAGCTTTTCCATACCGAAGTCATAATGAAGTCTGTCGCTACCTAAAATGATTATACATGACCTCCTCCCTCTCCCCCCTCCTCTTCCCACCCACAGAATTGCTACAAACCTTCCCCCCTCTCCGCCCCAATTACTACGAAGCCTTTACCTACCTAAGCCTGTGCTCTGAAAACTGTTTCTTGCATCAGCAGTTATATCGAGCCTTTTTTTTTTTTTGCACCTACACAAACAGCTAATACCAAATTTGTATGTACCCAGATAATAACTACAATGTCTTTTTTCTACCTGAGCAACTACGAGAAGACATTTTCATACTTAAACTGTAACTAAGCTATTTCCATCTAGTAAATAGTTTCTACGCACAGTTTTCCTGTCAAAGAACCGCTATGAAGTGTGCTCATGCATTACCGCGAAAATAGTTTCAAAGTGACATGACTGTAGGTGGAAACTGAAACATTATTTTTAAAGGAGTTTAAAGTAATTTCGCCGGTTCACATGGACAACAAAATTACAAAACAAAACACAACGCATGTTGAGATCTGAGGTCTTCTCCAGGCGTGATCAACAACATCGAGGACAATGAAAACGAACTACGAGCAGTCACTTTTCTTTTCAACTTCTCAATAAGTGATTGCTCGTTCTTCGTTTTCATTGTCCTGAATGTCGTTTATCTTGCCTACAGAAGACCTAGAGAGGTCGGAACTCGTTGCGTTTGTCTTGTTATTTGTTTGTCCTCGTAAACCGGCCGAGTTACTTAAAATTTTTTTTTAAATAAAGGTTTACAATGAAATAGTTTCCATGGTAAGCAGTACCTACATAACATATACTACAATTGCATTGCTTCTTGGACAATTGCTACGAAGGCTTTTCCTATCAATATCTACGAACATTTGTTTTATTATCTGAGCAATTATTATGAGGCCTTTCCCAACCCACACAGCTACTGATAGCCTTTTTGTACCAAGCAAATATAACTGGTGTCTTTTAGCAAAACGTTAGCTGCAGAGCCTTTCATACTCAGGCAACAGTAATCTCGTCGACACTTATCCGTATGTAAACAATTACAACCTATGTATTTTTTTTCAAAAACCCCTTTCTTCATAAGATATTGTTTTGAAGCCTTTTGCAACCCAAACAATTATTCCCAAGCCTTTTCCAATCAGTGCAATTATTACGAAGTTGTTTTCTTCTGACCCTATCGTAAGGAAACCTTTTCCTCACCTACTCGATCACTATGAAAGCCTTTTACCAACTGATCAATCTTAACCTGAGCAATTACCACGAAACCTTTATCTACATAAAAAAGCGACGGAGGCTTTCCTACTAAACCAGTTATCACACAAAGTCTTTTCCTACCAAAGCAAAGCAATTGCTGACTTTACTTACCTGAGCAGTTATGAGGAAGCCCCGTCTCCCCCACACCTAAGCAAGTAATACGAAGCCCCCCTCCCTCCCCAACACACACATACTCTCTCTCAATCTCAATCTTCTGACCCCCCCCCCCCCCCCCCCCCCCAGCAACGAATATTAGGTATTTTCGCACTAAGCAATTGCAACCCAGCCTTTTTTTTTCTATGAAAACAATTAAAACGAAACCTGAATCTATCCAAACAATGAGTATCCAGCTTTTGCCACTAAGCAATTGCCATGAAGTCTTTCCTATCTAAACAGCTACTTCAAAGCCTTTTTCGTATCTACGCGGTTCTCTGGAAAGCAATTATTTATGGAAATCTTTGCTATGCTTATAGTTGCAAAACCTTTTCCTTGTTGAGCTGTAGCAACAAAGGCTTCTTTTTGTCTACCTAAGCAGTAGTGTAAAGTCGATCCTTTCTAACAAGACGAATCAAAAGCCTTTAAGTGCCGAATCAGTTACCACTATGAAGTATGTTTCCTGTATAAGTCATTACCACAAACCGTTTCCTGCCTCATCAATTTTTACAAAGCCTTTCGTATCTTTGCTATTGCTTCGAAGACTTTTCCTGCCTGTTTATATACAGCAAACTGTTTCTTTTTTTTTTTAAACAGCTACCACGAAGCCTGTTCTCATATAAGCGATTCCAATAAGACCTATCCTAACTAGACTGTTTTTACCAAGTCTTTTCCTACCTAAGCAACATCTACACAAGCTCGTCTACCTAGATAGAGCAGATCTTAGTTTAGATGATGTCTGTTGAACATAGAAAACGTGAGATGTCGTAGCGGTATGTAGTTCTCCTTTATTTACGACTTAAATTTTTTACCACCTAAAACAATCAAAATGCAAAACGTCTCTTTTGCATAACATTAACGCGCCCAACGCTTCATTCCACATGGACTTTTACATTTGTCACATAATCTGCACTAAAATCCGAACTAAAGCATTCGACAATAACTTAAACGCATTATCCCTTTCGCACTCTGTGCGAGTACCGTAACATCCTTGGTTCATTACCGACAGAACTGGAGGCTGTTCTTTAGAGTGCTGCCTTGATTACTCCCAGAGGGAGGGAAGAAAGGGACAATTGTAGCATTTTTTACACCCCATTTTGCTGTGGAAAGAGGCACAGCACTTAGTTCTGGTGTAAAACTTCTGGCTGCCAAGACTGCTGACATTAGCAGAACGAAACAGGTTTTCCACTGTATGTTGGTGAGATTAGAGGCGTGGTGAGAGACTGCAGTGATGGGATCTGCCTGAGGCATGCGCCTAGGTTGTGACTAATTACTAGCCGGTCCATTCAGCAGTGTTATTAGTCTGTCTTTTCTCTGTTTTATTATCTTCTCCCCCGATATGTCTTCTTTGGAACAGTCATTCCCGACAAATATTTTAAAGAGAGAGAGAGAGAGAGAGAGAGACGAGAGAGAGAGAGAGAGAGAGAGAGAGAGAGAGAGAGAGAGAGAGAGAGAGAGAGAGAGAGGAGGAGAGAGAGAGAGAGAGAGAGAGAGAGAGAGAGAGAGAGCGCACACACACACACACACACACACACATATACAATTATAACAGTGGCGCAGATGGTGCCTATCAGTTAGCTAGCCTGGAGCAGACCACCCTTTAGGCTAATGTGCTGGTTGGACATCTGTTTTGTGGGGGTACGGCAAATGGTGATCCAAGGGAGATAATACAGACAGAAAGCTTACAGTCCAACGCTCACACAAAGACAGCAAGTCGCAAGACAGCAAGTCTCAACACAATATTAACAACACCATATTCCACAAACAATGAGAATAAACAACTCTTTTTGACAAACCGTTACATATGCACAAAACAGGAGGAAGACCTAAATGTAGTCACCATCCGGGGAAACTCAAAAGACTTCATACCTTAGACGGTGTTACAATATCTCAAAGTCCAAAGGGGATGGAAAACGCTACTAGCAGCAATTCGCGCCCAACGCGGGAGACCTCTCGACTGTACTCCTCATGCATAGCCCATCAAGAGACATTTCAAGGCAAAAAAAAATATCCCCCCCCCCCCCCCCCCCCAAAGCAAAAGAAAAACCGTTCAAACCTCATAGCTCCTCCATCTCATCAACAACAACAGTCGTTCGAAGGAAAGCAAACTCAAGGAAAGGAAAACAAATACTGTCTCAATACTCCTTTAGTCCATCAAGAGACTCTTCAAACGGAAATCAAACTGCCATTGCAAAAGGAGAGAAGTTGAAGTCTTAAAACATTACAATCATATCAAAGACCCCTTTCGAGGTAAAAGGTTGAGCTAAACTAAAAATGAAGGGGGCGTGGGGAGGGGGGAGGGGAGACAATTAAAAATCTTCGGGAGGATTGTTCCTCTGTCGCAGAACAGCTTCTTAGGCTCACGTCACAACCTCCAGCCGTCAAATGAACTTCAGAATAGAACAAACGGTGAGGCTCACGCTGGAAGCACTAGCTCTAGGAGGCCACCGTCACGGCCTATCAACACAGACACGACTGTTCTTATCTTCAGTCGTACAGAAAAACACTTACACTTGACCTCCTGAGGGGAAACACAGCAGGTGCCTTTCGGGGGGGTGGTGAGGAAATAATGATTCCGGCTCACTCAGCTTTCACTCGTTCCACTCGTAGGCCCTACCATAGCCTGCATACACATCGTTGAGTTCTCCCGTCGAGTCGATGAGGACCACTTCAGTCATCTTGGGGTTCAGGGGGGTGAGATGATTTGTGGATACGCAGGTGACTGATCAAGCCGATGCGTGCACGGAATGTGCGGTGACAGCTAGGGCAGGGAATGTGGGTGACCTCTTGATTGCTGGTGCGGTCTTTCCGTGCCTGTCTCTTCTGTTGCGCTGCAGCTGCCATCCTTTCTTCACATGAATTGGCACCTTTGTGGATAGAGTAGCGCCATCTAGCTCGATCCACGGCAGTTTGTTCCCATGTGTCAGGGTTGATGTTAAACACTTTCAAGCATGTTTTGAGAGTGTCTTTGAAGCGTTTCTTCCGACCTCCATGAGATGCACTCCTTGTTGCAGTTCACCTTAGAAGAATCTTTTTGGTATCCAGTGATCTGGCATACGAGCTACATGACCTGCCTACTGAAGTTGCGACAGCCTAAGGATGGTGTGGATGCTCAGCAGGCTTGCTTGGTGAAGCACCTCGGTGTCTGAATTTTTTTCCTGGCATTTTATGTTTAACAGGTTGTGTGGGACGTGATTCAGTTTCTTGGCACACATAATACATACTGGAAACCAGCCACTCCAGGTCAACTGGCCGGACGTAGAGTGGTGTGGAGGATGTGTGAGATGAAGATCTTCTGGTCACACAGAGAGCAAAGGGGTACCACGTCTGGGGGGGTCCAGCCAGACGACAGGGCAGTAGAGCAGGGCTTGACTCGCCTGATCAGTTGGAGGTGACAGCCAGGGAGTTCGGGTACCTAGCCCTCATGCAACTCAACCACAACTGTGAAGCAGGCCGATGGGTATAACTCCATTAAGACATTAAGTGACATAAGCTAAACTGAGAATGCAACCCGTGCCTGACACACTGTGAATTATGCGCAGTGCGGTCTGGTAGGTCAGCAGATGTGGTGTACTGCACACGAACTAGTCCGCACGTGGTAACATCTCGATGAAACTGACACGGCAACTGATCTTCTCCCCTGGGCTTTTCCTTGGCAGATAGTTTTCGTGAGTCCGCATAATCTCATCCCATGTACCTACCACTTCAGTTGTTACCCCCCACCCCCACGTCCACCCCCCCCCCACCCCATACAGACCCCCCACCCCCACGTCCACGGATTTTCCATACAGACTCCAAAACTTTCTGGCAGCAGACTTTGTCCTATTCCATCTTCAGTACTCTTTGTTAAAAAAAAAAATAAAAAAAAGAAAAAAGTAGGAACACGTTGCACCAACTGAACACACTGAGGGGAAAGATCAAACGTTGGCAGTTGCTCAAAGAGGGCTGGAAGCGTTGTCAGTCAATTGCTGACAGGGAGACCACGCTGGCCCTTTTCCCGCGGGACGGGCGTGTGGAGAAGGACAGGGGGCTGTAACCTTTGGCGGCCGGAGCGTACGCTGACACCTCTGTCCATTAGAGCAGCCAGTGTGTCCAGGGGAGGGGGGTCAATAGCGGACTTTGTTGCATCATTCCATGCCCTAGCTTTTTTGCCCTTCTCTGCCTACATCTTCACACCCAGTACTCCTCTCCCACTCCTCCTTTGCGTCCCGCTCCTCCACTGGTTTTTTTTTTTGGCTGCTGACGCTTTTCCTTCTCTCTTTTCTCTCTCTCTCTCTCTCTCTCTCTCTCTCTCTCTCTTCTCTCTCTCTCTCTCTCTCTCTCTCTCTCTTGCAGCTCTTCTCGGCTCTCTCCTCTCCTCCGCTCTCCTCTCTCTCTCTCTCATCTCTTCTCTGTAATGTGTCCGTTGAAAATGAATAACATTTTACATTGTGCTGTCCTTTTTAGAAATACTGACAGTTTTAAGAAAACAGTACGTTGCCCCCGCTAAATATTACAAAAATTCTAATACCTTCCGTTTCTGTTTATTAACGATATCCGCTAGTAACAGCGATACCATAAGGAATCTTTTTATTTTTTTGCATGCATCAAGCATTCACGGCGAGAGCAGTCGTTTGTATTACAGTTTTTTTTTTTGTCATGAATGCGGTGCATGTATTAATATAATGTATCGGAATATGTTCATATGATTGCTTGTACACGCCCATTCTAATGGAACTGTGGCCTTTACAGAATATTCGAGCTCGAGTTCTCTCTCTCCCTCTCTCTCTCTCTCTCCTCTACGTCTCTCTCTCTCTCTCTCTCTTCCCTCTCTCTCGCCTCTCGGCCTCTCTCTCTCTCTCTCTCTCTCTCTCCCTCCACCATCTGCAGCTCTCGTCTCATCGGCTATACCCCTCCCCCCCCACGCCCACTGTAGTTTTTCGTAATCTTCTCTCATCGACAGCATCAAGCCATCACAGAGTAATGGACATCTTTCCCAAAAGCTAGCAACCCTCCTCTCTCCTCTCAACTCAACTCCCTCTCCCTCCTCTACACTCTACCGCGCAGGCTCTCGACGTCCTCCTCTCTCTCTCTCTCGTCCGGTAAAAACGAATCCCCTCTCTCCGTCAAATCAGACAGTCCTCCCTCTCAAGAAGCTAGAAACAATGAAGAACCCTTTACTCTCGTTTCTGACCGTCTCTCCCATAGAGAAAGCACTCCTCTCTCTCCTCTTGGGCAGCTCTTCGGCTATAGCCCCCCCGCGCCCAAATATTGTCACAGAGTGATTGGTATGGTATTTCGTGAAAGCGGTAAGTGTTACTTCTGATATTTATACATCCCTCTCGCGGGAGCTGAAATACGTAACTACTCATTCTATCGTCATTACTAGTACTACTAGAAATTCTACTACTACTACTATTACTGCTGCTGCTGCTGCTGCTGCTGCTGCAGGTGCTGCAGCTTTTGTTACTGCTGCTACATCTGTTGTTGCTGCCGCTGCTGCTATGGGTGTTGTTGCTGCCGCTGTTCCTACTATTGTTGTTGCTGTTGCTGCTGCTGCTGCTACCTCTACGACTAGTACTACTACTACTACTACTACTACTACTACTACTACTGTAGTTAGGGTCCTATAGACCATTGGCTGCAGGATCAGTTCTGACTTACAGGCTCACCGTGCCAGGAGCAGAACATGATGGAAAGTGGTGCCTACCCTTCGCCTTACACCATCTCGTCCTCCCCCGACCAGGATGAGGTACCCATTGACAGCCGGCTGGACAAGAGGCTTTTCGAGTGGAAACGATCCGACCCTCCCCCCTCCCTTCTGAACTTATGACCTTCGAACTTACGACCATCAGCTTAGGCTGCCTAATGTTCTAATCATCTGACTACGGGATTCCCTCTACCACCACCACCACCACCACCACCACCACCACCACTACCACTACCACCACCACCATCATCATCATCATCATCGTCATGACCATCATCATCCTCATCCTCATCATTAGCAAAACGTTAATGATGGTGATTGTATGGTGAGAGCAACAACAACAACAACAACAACAACAACACAACAACAACAACATCAACAAGAACAAGAACGACAACAACAACAATAACAACAACAACAACGAGGACGACGACAGCAGCAGTAGCAGCAAACAACAACACACCCAATAACAAGAACACTAACAATAACCACATCAACCTTATAACAAGCACAGCAAGGAGTTCTCGACGCAAAAGTTTGTTGATCCAATATTCCGGTAGAAACGAATGAAAATAAATATTTCTCAAATCAGACAGTAAATAGCAAAAACACAAAGCGTAGAAAACAATGAATGAACGATTTAAAGAAAGACAAAAAAGAGATTTTTTGATGTGAGGGGCCGTCTCAGGAGAAAGCAATTTATAACCCGGACTCTTGTGCCGCTCTGCAGAAGAAATGTGTGTGTGTGTGTGTGTGTGTGTGTGTGTGTGTGTGTGTGTGTGTGTGTGTGTGTGTGTGTGTGTGTGTGTGTGTGTGTGTGTGTGTGTGTGTGTGTGTGTGTGTGTGTGTGTGTGATCGTTATCGTGCCCTCTACTTGTTGTTAAGTGACGGTCAATATTTGTTCAAGCACTGTGCAAAGTGCTCTTGAAAAGTGAACAGGCATTATAAAAATTGACAAATATGACGATGACGATGACGATGACAACGACGATGACGACGACGACGACGGCAACGACGACGACGACGATGATGATGATGAATCTGATGATGATGATGATGATGATGATGATGATGATGATGATGATGATGATGATGATGATGTTAATGCTGCTGCTACTGCTACTGATAATGATGTTGATGGTGACGATGGTGATGATGATGTTGATGATAATGATGCTGAGGAGGAGGAGGAGGAGGAGGAGGAGGAGGAGGAGGAGGAGGAGAAAGATGATGATGATGATGATGATGATGATGATGATGATGATGATGATGATGATGATGATGATGATGATGATTGGTTGGACACAAAAAGACATCTGTGGCAGCTATGGTTATCTCATAATAAATCATATGGATACAAAAATGTGTTTTACACACATGCAAAAAACACAAACAAACAAACAAAAACAAATGAGATAGTGATGTAGTTCTCTGGATCTTGTACAAAGTGGAGACTAATGTAACTACACTACACTATAGTACACTACACAACATTACACTACACCACACTATACTACACTGCATTACAGCGCACTGTAGTACACTACACTGCATTACGCTGTACTGCGCTGCACTACACTGCACTACACTGCACTACACTACACTACACACTACACTACACTACACTACACTACACTACACACTACACTACACTACACTACACTACAGGACACGGCACTACACGATTCTACTCTCTACTTCACTAAATCACACTGCACTGAAGCAGTGTACACTATAGCAGACTACACTACACTACACTACACTACACTACACTACACTACACCACACACACTACACCAAAATTCCACTGCACTGGGCCACCACACTATATAACACTTTAATGCGCTACACCACACTGCACTGAAGTACTGTACAATGCGCCGGACTTCACTGCATTTGACTACTCTAGACTAGACTAGACTAGACTAGACTAAACTAGACTAGACTAGACTAGACTACACTACACTGCCCTGCCCTGCCCTGCCCTGCCCTGCCTTACCGACACTACACTACACTACACTACACTACACTACACTACACTACACTACACTACACTACACTACACTGCCCTGCCCTGCCCTGCCCTGCCCTGCCCTGCCCTGCCCTGCCCTGCCCTGCCCTGCCCTGCCCTGCCTGCACTGCCCTGCCCTGCCCTGCCCTGCCCTGCCCTGCCCTGCCCTGCCCTGTCCTGCCCTGCCCTGCACTGCCCCCTGCCCTGCCCTGCCCTGCCCTGCCCTGCCCTGCCCTGCCCTGCCCTGCCCTGCCCTGCCCTGCCCTGCCTGCCCTGCCCTGCCCTGCCCTGCCCTGCCCTCCCTGCCCTGCCCTGCCCTGCCCTGCCCTGCCCTGCCCTGCCCTGCCCTGCCCTGCCCCTGCCCTGCACTGCCCCTGCCCTGCCCTGCTCTGCACTGCCCTGCCCTGCCCTGCCCTGCCCTGCCCTGCCCTGCACTACACTGCCTGCCCTGCCCTGCCCTGCCCTGCCCTGCCCTGCCCTGCCCTGCCCTGCCCTGCCCTGCCCTGCCCTGCCCTGCCCTGCCCTGCCCTGCCCTGCCCTGCCCTGCCATGCCCTACACTACACTGCCCTGCACTGCCCTGCCCTGCCCTGCCCTGCCCTGCGCTGCCCTGCCCTGCCCTGCCCTGCCCTACACTGCCCTGCCCTGCCCTGCCCTGCCCTGCCCTGCCCTACACTACGCTACGCTACGCTACCTGCCCTACACTACACTACACTACACTACACTGCCCTGCCTGCCCTGCCCTGCCCTGCCTTTCGTCACTACACTGCACTACTCAAGAGTGGAATACAATCTAATTTAATACAATTAAATGCAGTACGCCGGTTGTAGCAGTGTTTGCTACATTAGTGACAAGAATTTAGTTTCCATTGTTAAGAATATTGTTGCCACATACTAGCAGCATCTCCCATCTTCAGAATAGTTGAATTTGCATGGCATGCGCGAACGGTATGCTAATTCACCTGATTTACATTGTACGGCAGCAATGTATGGTTAGGATGTTTTTCCTATGATGTGGAAAGCAGCAGTGCCCTACCATCCCCAGTCTTTCTGCAGCACGCACACACACACACACACACACACACACACACACACACACACACACACACACACACACACACACACACACACACACACGCACGCACACACACACACACACACACACACATACACACACACGCACACGCACACACACACACACACACACGCACACACACACACGCACACACACACATGCATACACACACACACACACACACACACACACACACACACACACGCACACACACACATGCATACACACACACAAACACACATACAAACACACGCACACACACACACACCACACACACACACACACACACACACACACACACACACACACACACACACACACAGAGGCAAAGGCAGAGGCAGAGAGAGCAGTTTAAAAGGCTTACGGAAGAAAAGCCCATTCGGCTTACGTGATCTTTAGTTGACTGTGTGCAAGGTTCTTTGCCTTCAAATGTGCTATGTTGCATACCTTTCAAGCATTATTGTACCCAGGGAGGTGATTTGATACGAAAGTGTCGTAAAGGTTTAAGTGCAACTCCCTTGGTCTGTGCACGCTGTGGGCAAATCACTATAATCATATCAAATGTAAACAACGTACACGTACTCATCCGTGATAATGAACTTTGCCCACACGTCTCTTTGGTGGACATCTTGATTGGCATGAGAGGTCAGAGATAGAAGACATGATCAAGGACTGCGGGTGATGAAGCAAAGAAGACGGAAGCGGGAAACAGAGGCGTGATGCAGCATGGAGTATGAATATTCATCGATAAAATCGGTTAATTGCGTACACGTCTTGTGTATGCTCCTCAATATTCTATCAAGGCACGTAGCAGAGGGAACGGGGCTGCGGAGATGAGGTTGGCGAGGGAGCTGAAGGGAGTCGAGAGAAGAACGGAAGCGAGGGGGGAAAGTGCACGGGCGGAGGAGGAAAGGGAGGCTAAGGGGCTAAGGGAGATACCTAGCTATGAAAGTCAATGAAGGGTTCGTTTAGAAACAGGCTTTGTGTTCAAGAAAAAGGAAGGCACTGATGAGAATTCTCATTGAACAGCGGACAAACGTACGCACAGCTTCTCACACCCGTAAGCGGAGATGGGACTGTCTCTAAGGTAAGACACCCCAATATGTGCCGGACACCTCATCCTTCACAGATGTTTCACGCTGTCATCTGCCCAAGGTCTCCTCAAGCCAGTGTTCCATGATTTAGTGAACGTTGCCTCTCCCTGTGCGACTCTCTGGTTTCTCTGCAATGTCAGAAGTAGTTTTTTACTTAGTATTTCCTAGTACAGCACTTTGACGCTGTTTGGTTACATCGGGACGAGAGTTCAAGCACACCGAAATTTTCATATACATTTTGTAGCACCAGTGGGACATGAAAAGGAACAGCAGCAGCAACAAAGCCACTACAACAAAACAAAACAAAAAAACAAAACAAAACAAAACAAAACAAAACCTTACGTGTCGACTTTCCTTGTACTTCTCCTTCTATCTCTCTCTCTCTCTCTCTCTCTCTCTCTCTCTCTCTCTCTCTCTCTCTCATCTCTCTCTCTCTCTCTCTCTCTCTCTCTCTCGCGTTCGTGCTTTGCGTGAGCGAGTGCGTGCGTGCGTGCGAGCGTGCGCGCGCGCGTGTGTGTGTGCATGTGTGTGAGACTGCTTGCGCGCGCGCGCGTGCGCGCGCGTCTGTGTTCAATTCAATTCAGTTCAGTTGTTGTTGTCTCGTTTGTCTCGTTCCTCATGTCTTTAGATGGAGTTCCCCCGTTTTCTCGACAAAGGTGGCAGTACGTCGCAGGTCCTCCAGTCCTCCGTAGAGCTTCCGGGCCACTGGTATTGGGGTCGGGCCAGGCTTTCTCTCGAAGGGCATGGTGGATCGGGCAGGACTGCAGCAGATGTTCTGTTGTCTGGCGGCCTGTTCTGCAGGGGCACTGCTGCTCTGTGTTGCCGATGCTGAGTGAATGAATAGGTGGTGTTTCAGGCGGCTGTGGCCTGT
>JADBJO010000680.1:490000-492500 GCA_016801955.1 Conus betulinus | reverse complement strand
CTCTCTCTCTCTCTCTCTCTCTCTCTCTCTCTCTCTCTCTCTCTGCCTTCACGACGAATCAGGCGGATACATGTCGTTTCCCAGTGTATCCCAAAGCACTGCACACCATCATGTTTCCGCAGTTTTCCTGCTGGCGAAAGAGAGGAGAGGGGCGGCAAGTCACGGAATCTCTCGTGCAGTCGGCCCTGCACCAGGAAGTGATTCTCTGTGATGGACGCATTGGAACCGACACGCCCACTTACCATGTTAGCTCCATATAGCTGACGTGTTTTCAGTGCAGCAGGAAAACCTCTGACGTCAACCAACATTGATATAAACAAAAATATAATAAACAGTGTGTATGTACGTATGTTTGTATGTGTATGTATGTACGTATGTATACAAGTAAATATGTGTGCGTACACACACACACACACACACACACACACACAGAGTGAGTTTAAAAAGGATAAAGATGATAATGGCAATGGCGATGTCGGCAGATTTTTCGTATCTGAACAGTGGCACAGGAGGAATCTGTCCGTTAGTTGGTGACATGCCTCTCGTGCTGCAGGAGTTTCTTTGCCGCAATGGTGCTTTGGTTGTAGCAGAAGAACAGTGCAGGGGAAACAGCACCCTACCCCATCTCACCTTTTTCCCGTCGTTTATTAGAGTGTGTTGCTTTCAGCTAGCAAGCGAGAGACGGACACGGACTAGTCATGTTCTACAGTCTGCGAGCAAAGTTTGGTCAGAGCCAGACATGTACCTGCTCCCTCAGAACCACCTAAGAACCCTTACTGGAGGACGTCCTCTGCTAGCTAATTTTCTATTTGGTCTGGAGTGTGTGAGACATTAAACAAGAGTAAGTATTGTATCTGTGCAACAAATGTGTTCTTCTAAGAAATAAGCACCTACCTATTTTCAATCATGTTTCAGACGAGTGACCAAAATTCGTAGCTGAGACTGGCTGTTTTGACGGATAATAAAAGGGAGGTTAGGCATTTTGTTTATGGTTGAACTACCCATGAAGATAAAGAATAAACTTATTAAAGAGTTTAGAAAGAAAGGTGTGCTTACATGCACTTTCATTAATTATTTCTCTCGGTTGTTTACATCAGATCTAATGGGAAGATGTTTTGCAGTCCTAACCATTGGTTTTTCTATCTGTCTGTGAGTCTTTCTTTCTTTTGTATCTTCTTACTCTTTATTTCTAATTTATCGGCGCCTTCGTATTTAAGCCAGAATATTTTAGACTCAATGTCGAAGTAAAAACAAAGCGAAAAACCAAGGGGAAGAAATCACTCGAATTTTAATCTTTCGCGCGCAATATTCATGTCGCCGAGTAAATCCACTGACACAAAACTCTTTCGAATTTTGAGCTGATTTTTCGTTGTCGTTGCTTTGTCATGTGATTTTTCCCTCTTTTGCCAAGGACGTTAGCTCACTGACCAGAGCAAATTCATTTGTTTATGTCTATATCACTATCACTTATCAACTACAATTATCATCCTTGACTAAAACATGAAATCGAAACCAGCTCTTACATCTGCTATCCTTTCATCAGTTAACATGTAGTGTGTTGCTTCCTTCACCATCGCGCGTGCGCGCGTGCGCGCGTGCATGTGTGTGTGTATGTGTGTGTGCATGCGTGCGCGCACGCGCTCGCGTTTGTGTGTGTGTGTGTGTGTGTGTGTGTGTGTGTGTGTGTGTGTGTGTGTGTGTGTGTGTGTGTGTCCCCACTCAAGATAGAATACACCAGCATGTAAAAAGGTTTGAAATTTACTCAAGAGAAAAACGATCATATATTTGGTTTCAACTTATATACAAAATAAGTCATTACCAGACACTGGGAAACGATGGTCATGTGCTGAATTATTCAGCTTTCATGATGTTTTTACCCATCAATACATATTAGCACTTCACTCTTTCGTGCCAGTTCCAGCACAGTGTTGATCGATCATGCTGGTGTCAGCTGAAACTCAAGGTGACGATTCACACAGTCAGAGTGGCATGTGTGTCCCTCAGAATCCCGCTGACGTGGTGGACAGAGACGAATGGCTACAGCCGTGATGATATTCACGAGGATGGAAACTATGTTATTTTTAGTGGACAGAGACCGACAATCGTCTGGAGAATTCTATAGTTTAATCATGTCAAGTGTAAGACTGCCTGCCACTACGGAAGTCTCAAGACTACCGGTATGTCTGAACAAGCAAGCGTGTTTTTCTTTCTTTCTTTTCTTTCTTTTCTTTCTTTCTTTTCTTTTTTTTTCTTTCTTTCTTTCTTTCTTTTTTGTTTGTGCTGTTCGTTTGTTTGGTTGGTGTTTGTTCGACTTTGTAATGTGGTGTGATGATTAAATCACTGTCATTTTGGCAGAGCCTTCAAGACAACAGTAGGCACGTAAAATGAATGGAATAAAGGAGAAGAAAGAAAGAAAGAAAGAAAGAATGCATATAGAAGATGTGTCAATCGACTGTTCGACTTGAAGAACTCACTCTTGTTCTACTTATGTCCTTCATAG
>JADBJO010000680.1:477500-485000 GCA_016801955.1 Conus betulinus | reverse complement strand
TGTTGGTTGAAAGAGGGCACCGAGGTAAGGGGAAATATTGGCATCCAAATATTACCAAGCGTCATGCTGATGAATGTAACATTTTATCTTACCCATATCAGCTGCCATCGTTATAGGACTGCTTTTGCGCAGGTGGCTACAGTTTAGAGCTGTTAAAACACTGGGGACCATACATGCCTTTCTCCAGTTTCGCAGGAGTTTGAGATTGTTGTTCAAACTTCTCATCTGGTGTTGCCGTTGTCTGTATCACAGTTCCTCTTCGGACCGGGCAATTATAACTGCGTAGAGCATGATTCTAATAATAGTCAAAAACCAGAATTGAACTTTCCTCGTCATCATCTTCACTATCATTTTATTCTCACGAGCCGAAAGGGAACAAGACTACAAAATATCTTTGCGTTCCTTCAGAAAGAACTCAGGTCTGATTTCTCTAACCATATCCATGATTGTTATGAATTCATATACACGTTCAGGAGACTTGCTGAACCTTTAAATTCTGTTGTTAGAGAGAGGCATCATCTAAGTGAACTGTGGCTGAGGGGCATATGATGACCAGTTTACTGTAGGCTGTCGTTAGAGTGGCATGGAAGTGGTCAATTCCTTGGAAATGGTGTTGGAGGGGAAACGTCAGTTCACTGGAACAATTCGGCGGAGAACATTGGAACGGACATTTCATTGAGGACTGTCTTGGAGCAACATGACAGCAGCCGTCTAGGAGGCCCTGGGTGGGCAGGACAACGGTCAGTTCAATTGGTACAATTCGTAGACGGGCATAGGAACGGACAATTCATTGGGTTGACTGTCGACAGAGAGACACAGGAACGGACGATCCATTTTGGACTCTTGATGGAGGGACAGGGGAACAGTCAATTCATTGTATTTCTGTCCACTAAAGGACTTGGAAATGGCCAGTTTCACTGGCGACGTTTGTTGGAGGGACATGGGCACGGCCAATTCAATGGAGAAGAGACAAGGTAAGATCTAATTCTCCTAGGACGATCGGGAGAGGGGCATGGAAAGGACACTTTCACGGAGAAGCCTTGCGAGAGGACGTTGGAGGCGGCCAGCTAATTTGGGGACTGTCGACAGAGGGACAAGGTATCGGCCAGTTCTTCAGCCACTGCCCAGCAAAAGCCACGAGAACGCCCAACACACTGGAGACAGATGGTGGAAGAACATGGAAACGACCGGTTCATTGGGGACGTCGATGGAAGGACATGACAATTCTTGAGACACTGTCAATGAAGAGGGAGGGGCACAGAAATGGACAGTTCCTGGGGCTGTCAATCGATGGAAGTGGTCACAGCCAACTTCAAAGGAATATTGTGTAGGAAACGTAGTCACGGCCTATTAATAGGAAATAGTGGCACTATGGTTGGTGGCACGAGGAGACAGCAGATTCTTGGGGAACCGTCATCAGGAGAACATAAGAATATCTGACTCCTAGTCAACTATTGATAGACGGACATGGTGATAGGATAGTCGATTCCTATTGCGCTATGGCTGGTTGGAGCTGGAATGACTAATTGAAGGGGCGCTACCGCTGGAGGGACGTGGGTGTAGCCAATAGCGTTTGGTACGTACTTACAACGTATTCCTGGTGGACTGACTGCAGTAACAAAAGATTCCTGGGACACCTTTGTTGGAGGGACGTGGTAATGACAGATTCCAGGTCGTCTGTCGGGAGGGGGGGGGGGGGGGGGGGGAGGACGCAGTAAGAATAGATTCCCGGTGTGGTGTCACCGGAGGGACGTAATAAGGACAGATTCCTGATGGACTGCCATTGCAGGTGCATCGTAATGACGAATTCCTGGTGGACCGTCATGGGGACGGGAGGGGGAGGGGGATATAGTAATAACAGATCCCTGGAGGACTGTCGTTGGTGGGACGTAGTAACAGCAGATTCAGAAAGAGACTATCGTTGGAGAGACGTTGTAGCAACAAATTCCTGGCATACTGTTGACAGAGGGGGATAGCATGAACAGAACTGTCGTTGCAGGGACGTATTATTAACCGATACCTAAGGGACGAAGCGGCAACAGATTTCCAGGATACTGTCATCGGAAAGACGAAGTCACAATAGACCTCTAGGGGATCGTTGTTCGAAGGACGAAGCATATTCCTGTAAGCCAGGCATATTAGAAACATTGCCACATTTCTGAGAGGGATTGTATTTGTGTGTGTGTGTGTGTGTGTGTGTGTGTGTGTGTGTGTGTGTGTGTGTGTGTGTGTCTGAGTCCTGTCTCTCTGTCTGTGGGTGTGTATTTTTTTTTTTATTACATCATTTTCAGTTGGGCATTTTAATACGTGGTGACAATTTGCGCAGGGCTGTGTGTGTGTCTGTCTGTATTACAGCAAATCGTGTTCCACGAATCATAATAGGTAGTAAGGAAGATTTTTGGAATAGTGCACAAACTCTCCGTGCCGAGTAGTTCTACTCTCTCTCTCTCTCTCTCTCTCTCTCTCTCTCTCTCTGAACCGGGCACTTGCTTAGGAAATAAAGGAAAAGCAAGAGGAACAGACAGTAAGAGTACACCACGCGTGTGGATTGAGGCTACAAAGAGAGAACTCCACTTACTGACATCTACAGAAGATTCACACAGGCAATAATAACCCACGCACGAGAAATGCCAGGGAAACTGGAAGGCTGCAAGAGTCCCTGAAGTGGACGAAGATTTTAGGAAGGAAATGATCGTTACGACAAGGCCATTGCAAGAGGTGGTTCCTTTAGGTGCTTGTCTGATGGGGAAGCTGCCGTTAGACTTCATGCCATATGTCATTGCTTACAGCCTGTGAGACCACCGGGACCACGTCACAGCCAAACTTCTGTAACCCAACAAATCCACAATCTCTCTCTCTCTCTCTCTCTCTCTCTCTCTCTCTCTCTCTCTCTCTCTCTCTCTCTCTCTCTCTCTCTCTCTCTCTCTCTCTCTTACACCTAGCCGAGCAACATATGTATGCACAAACACGCACATGTCTGCGTGCGCACAGAAACACACACACACACACACACACACACACACACACACACACACACACACACACACACACACACACACACGCGCGCGCACACACACACACACACACACACACACACACACACACCCATGCGCGCAAGTGTGCACACACTCACACAAGTTCTCTCTCTCTCTCTCTCTCTCTCTCCTCTCTCTTTCTCTCCGTCTCTCGCCCTCCCTCCTCTTTTTCTGTCTGTGTGTCTGCATGTCTGTCTGTCTGTCTCTGTCTCTCTCTCACTCTCTCTCTCCTCTCTCCTAATTGCAAAAGCATACATGAAGACAAAGATAAACGGAAAAAGCAGAAGGCGTTGTTTGAGAAGAGACAAACAAACAAACAAATTGAGTAACAAGGTTCTTTGACGTGCTAGCATTCGTTTCCACCGGATAATTATGCAGGTGTATATAACACATTCACACACGATAGAAGGCGATGGAAAGATGGAGGTGCACGGGAACAGTTCAGGAACGGAGGGGGATTCCATGGAGGGAATGATACATTCAGAGAATGGCCCATTAAGCAAACGGTACGGTGAGGCCATTGTCCGATCAGGCGATAATGGAAGGGCTTCATTTGCCATATGTCATGGCTCACAGCCCAACTGACTACTTGCAGGCTGTTAAGGCCCACACTCTGCGATATTGATAAAATGTCGATCCAAAATGTACATCTAAAAGCACGCCAGCACCAATGCATATACACGCATGTGCATACACGCGTGCGCGTGCGTGCGCGCGCGCGCGCACACACACACACTAACAGATGCACATATAGATACACAAACGCGCGCATGCACGCACGCATGCACGCGCACGCACGTACACACACACACACACACACACACACACACACAAAACACACACACACACACACACTCATGCACGCACGCGCACGCACAAACACGCACACACACACAAAACACATAAACACACACACACACACACACACACTGGATTTTCCCCCTTCTCATTGTGTACACTCTACTACCTCCCCCCCCCCCCCCCCCCCCTCCCCCCATCCATTTCTTCTCTGGTTTCTATTTTTCATTGTCTTTGATTTTCATAAATTTCTGTGATTTTTCGTCGTTTCATCTATATATATTTTTTGTGGATGGCTTGATGTAAAAAAGCAGATTTACTGCTTATTCAATGTTCCATCTGAAAATAAAATTTTGACTTGACTTGACTTGACTTGACACACACACACACACAAGTGCTCCCATTTTCTCTTTCTCTCCCTCCTACTCTCTGTCTCTCTTTTTCTGTGTATCTATAAAAACACACACACACACACACACACACACACACACACACACACACACACACACACACAATGGCACGCTCACATTCTCAATAGAAAAAAAAAAATCATGAACATGATGAACAGAAGAACGTTGTTGAGGTACTTTAAAACAGAAAATGAAAAAAAAAGTACATTGCAATTGCCTCAACGGGAAAATCATGCAGGCGTATTTAACACGCAAGCACAATAGGAAATGCCGGAAATACTAGTAGCTCAGCAGGGATAGATAGCACCGACACTGCCAGAATGCTTGCAAAAGCAGACAGATGTATACACAGCTTCACATTCACGGTCTTAAGACCTTTCAGGAAGGCTGGATATAGATCCAGCTTCACATTCACGATCTTAAGACCTTTCAGGAAGGCTGGATATAGATCTGTGGAAGCTTGAAATGTCAGCCAGCAGACGAGCCCCCCCCACCCCCCCCCCCCCCCCCCCCCCCAAAAAAAAAAAAAAAAAAAAAAGACAGTTGGGAAAGATGGTTAAGGGGTGGGGGAGATTGATAGCAGTTGGCATTAAGAGTGATCCCACGTCTCCCTAGGCGATGCTTTCCACTGTGGCCTTTGAGTGGATTCCTTAATCACTGAGCAGTGCAGTTTTGGGGAGAAAGAAACTTTGCTCTGGAAGTCGGCAGATGTGAAATGTGGTGAGAAGCTGATGAGTCGTAATAGCATGGGGTGAGATGAGGCGCGCGCGCGCACACAGAGAGAGAGAGAGAGAGAGAGAGAGAGAGAGAGAGAGAGAGAGAGAGAGAGAGAGAGAGAGAGAGAGAACATCCTGGTGTATGCCTCATCGATTTTTTGTTTTTTTGTTTTGTTTTGTTTTGTTTGTTGTTGTTGTTGTTTCTTCAGGGGCTTCTGTAAACGTCTAAGTGGCGGAGCGGTGTATCAAAACTGACTCCACTGTGGCTCCGTCTGTCTGTCTGTCTGTCTGTCTATCTCTGTCTCTCCCTCTCTTAATCTTTGTTGGGCCATTTTCATAATAACTAAAGAGACTTGTTTGCCAGCACCGGTAATTGTCTCAAGACTTATTCATCTGAAAGTGTTTTGCATCAATAGTTTTCAACTGTCATGGCCCAGAGTGGCATCACTTCAAGGGTTACTTCCAGCCACCCAACACACTGCTTTACTCAGGCTCTTCCTGTCCCAGCCATGGCACCCACATGACATTGGGGCAACTAAACTTAGGTCACGTTGAGGCAACTCACCAGAAGAGGTACTGCAGTGATGTGGTTCACTGCTGTAATCTTTAGTGGTGCATGTTTTAGCGTTAAGAGTGATCCTACGCCTCCTCAGGCGATGTTTTTGCAGTGTGGCCTTTGAGTGGATTCCTTTATCACTGAGCGGTGCAGCTTTTGGGAGAGAGACACTTTGCTCTGGACGTCGGCAGATGTGAAATGTGGTGAGCACCCCAAACCCCTACTGACCACAAATTGCCTGGCGGTGCGGCAAGCACAAGTGATCGTCTTCGACTGGAGGGTGGCACTGTGCCTATTCAATGGCAATGTATCGTTTCTATTTTCTCTCCATTTTTTTCTGCTTTGCTTTTGGTTTCATTTTGTAGGTAATAATGATAATACTAATAGATAAGAAGATGCCCCTAAATGTGTCCTTTCTTTAATCAGGTTTATGAATGCTGCTGCTACTGGCGCTGCCACTGCTGCTCCTGATGCCACTGTTGTTATTGCTGTTGTTCTTGTTGTGTGGCTATGCTATTGTTCTTATTGTTGTTGTTGTGTCTATAGATCTATTGGATCCACGTGTTTACAGGTATTTTCTCAGTGTTTTGTCATGTGCCTATAATTTCAAATGGCTTCAGATTACAAACGCATTCGCTTCAACCAAGAAGAATTTGGCAAACACCTTTGGAACTTATGATGATGATGATGATGATGATGATGATGATGATGATGATGATGATGAAAATGTCATGTAATGTTTCCTTCGTATCGTTTTTCTCCCCATTTTTGATAGAATACCCCAGCATGTAAAAAAAGATGTTAACTTCACTCAAGAGAAAAAAAATGGCTCAGAGATGTGTGTCCAATTCATACACAAAATCGGTCATTGTCAGACACTTACAAAGGATGGTCATGTTTTCAATTTTTCAGCTTACACGATTTCAACCCATCAATACATACTAGCAATTCACTCTTTCGTGTCAGTTCCAGTACACTTGTAATCAGTCATGTTGGTGTCAGCTGAAACTCCAGGCGACGATTCACACGGTCGGAGCAGCATGTGTTCCCTCAGAATCCCGCTGACGTGGTGGACAAAGACGAACGAGTACAGACACCATAATATTCTCGAGGGTAGAAACCACGTTTGTTTTGTAGTGGACAGAGACAGAGAATAGTCTGGAGAAATTCTATAATTTTATCAGATTGACTGGGAGATTTACTGCCACGACATAATTCTCAGAACGACTGGCACTTCTGAACAAGCAAGCGTTTTTTTTTCTTATTCTTTTCATTATTATCATTTTTTTAAACGCAATGTAATGAAGAGATAACAGTGATTTTCGGCAGAACTCACAAGGTTACAGTAGACTTACTTATGGAAACAAGAAAGAAGGACAAGAAAGAAAAGAAACGGAGAAACAAAGAAAAAAGTAAAAATAAAAAGGAAAGAAAGACAGAAAGAAACAAACAAACCAACCGGGGCGGCAAAGCATAAATGAACGTGTTCAATTGGAGGGTGGCACTGTGCCTATTCAATGCCAAATCTGTCAATCGACTGAAAGAACTCACAAAGACCTTTAGCTCTTTTTCTGCTTCATGTTAATATCCTTTATAGCTCTGTGCTGATTGGCGAAGCGTCTTCAATGGGGTGTCCCCACAACTAATGTCCTAGTCTTGAGCGGTGCTGGAGAGGATAACAGGAACTTCGTCTCTCAACGCATCTGGCGGTATTAGGCGTGAGCGGGCCTCGGCAGAATAATTTCCTGGGATACAACGTAATGATAGTGTGGTCATGAGAACTGTCAGTCCCGGGGTTACCGAGTAGATAGTTGGACATCACAAAAAAACGTATGTATAGAAAAAAAAAAAAAAGAATGGTGTGTGTGTGTGTGTGTGTGTGTGTGTGTGTGTGTGTGTGTGTGTGTGTTTTCAAGAGGAATAGGTTTAGGAGGTGAGAGCAATGACTCTGAGGGCACCATGTCGCAAGTTTAAATATCTGTTTT
>JADBJO010000680.1:465000-470000 GCA_016801955.1 Conus betulinus | reverse complement strand
GCTTTTTTGTTTGTTTGCTTTTTTTTTTCATTTTCCCCCTAGGCTTGCATTTCCCGCCACCTGCATTTCCCATAGCTGTGAATTTGAAAGCAGGAGAGGTGGGACGTGCGTCAGTAATCGTGCTTCCGGAGTGGCCTCTCCATGGCCAGCGTTCGCAACCAGCATCTCTCCTATGCCCCTTTTCTTTACAATCACGCCACACCATCTTATTCATGCAAGCAGACACATGGTGATTGGGATGTAAACAATTAAAAAAAAAAAACCCCGACATATTTAACATTGTATTTCTGTGTGCTTTTTGTGACAAATTGTAGCAGTGACGGGCCCAGCACTAAGTGTTTTCTTCAGGGGGGTTAGTGGGAAGGGTAATGAAGACACATCTCCTCGTTTTAAATCGTGTGAGCTTATTGTCTGCATTCCTTTAGCGTTCCATTTTGATACCGGATCGGAATTCACATCCAGTTTCAGTCAAGGAGTGCTCTATTTCGCCGTTAGTTACTGACATAGGGATGTCTGCCACCCACACCCCTGTAACATTTCTTTACCAGAATTATCTCTAAAATAAAACGGTTTCGGGTTAGCTGATTGCATTAAAGTGTTTCGCACAGTCATATTTTTGATCAGAAAAAAAAAAACATTTCTTGATTGCTCGGTAGCTAGGTAGATCTGCAAAAGGCCTGTGATGTCCTGGACAGTTTCTGGGTCTGGCATGGTAACGATCAAACACGAAGGGACTGTCGTTCGTGGGGCGTGGTGATGGCCTATTCATGCGATATTGTCCGCCGATGTTTGTGGCGCTATCACCGGAGATGCACGGTAACAGTAGATTCATGGGAAACTGTCATTAGGGGAACGCAGTAACACGTGATTGATGGTAGACTATCGTTAGATGGACGTGATAAAGACACGATTCATGTGGCACTATCACTGCTTGGACGCTGAAACGAACGATTTAGGAGTGCTACCGTTTGAGGCACGTTGGTATGGCCAATAGCTAGGTGTACGTTGTAACAACTGATTCCTAGGATACCGTTGGAGAGACGTGGTAACAACAGATTCCCAAGGGACTGTCCTTGAAGGGGCTTCGTAGTAACTGATCCCTACGAGGCTGTTGTCGGAATGACTTGATGATAACAAATTCCTGGGATACTGTCGCTGGAGGGAATATTAACAACAGATTTCTGTGGCACCGTCTTTGGAGGGGTAGTAGTAGTAACAGATCCCTATGGTACTGCTGTTGGAAGGACTCAATAATGACCAATTCCTGGGATACTGTGGCTAAAGGGACGTAGTAACAACAGATTCGAGAGGAACTCTCGTTGAAAGGACGTGGCAACAACAGATTTCTAGAGAGTTTCGTTGGAGGGATGCACCAACAACAGATTCGCAGAATACTGTCGTTGTGGGGGCGTGGTAATAACAGATTGTGGAGGGACAATCGGTGAACGGACGTAATAACAACAGATACAGAGGGACTCTCAAGGAAGAGACGTAGTAACAATATATTCCCGAGGGACTGCCATTGCAAGAGTGTAGTATAAACGATTTCCTAAACGGACCGTCGTTCAAAGGATGTTGTAGCTACAAATTTCAAAGGGTCTGGCGTTTGGGGGACATAGTTAAAACAGATCACTGGGTTCCGGTCGTTAGAGGGGCGTAGTAACAACAGAGTTGTAAGGAACTACCGTTGGGAGGACATGGCAACATCTCGTTTCTAGGATATTGTCAACAGACGGACTTAGTCATAATAGACCTCCAGAGAACTGTCACCGGAAGGACGTACTAACAACATATTCTTGGGGTCCTTCGTCAGAGGGACATACTAATGTGTACCATGTTTTTTAGCAATGAAGTATGGTGATGATGCGAGTAAGCTACTCTACATCTAGTAGTTCATTATTGTAGACCGTATCGCTGTTACCCTGAGTCAACACTTTGTGGCATGGTCATATCTTGTAGCTGTTGAGTGCATCATGATGTACTGATTGCACAGGGTTACCCAAGTATTCAAGCTGTCGTAATGCCTTTGTAGTTTGTAATCTCAGAGGAAACCAAATTAGCGTCTATGGCGTCGAGGAACTGTCACTCTAAGGATATTATACGTTGCGTAAAATCAATTCACAGACATTTTAATCATGACCATCGGGTTCTACCTTCCGGTAACGAAGTAAGATGCAATGAATTATTCAACCAGTTCGTCTGGCTTGGGTACCTCGTCTGACGCGCGCCTGTACCTAATGGTGTCCCCGTGAACCTCGTCTTGTCCATCACCCAGCAGGTTTAATCTGATTGGTTGTCACATCAAATGCCTTGAACTTCACGCACTGCCACCTGAATCCCGTGATGGGCTGTCGGTCAATCCACGGTTGATCCAAGATGTATAGGGTTTCTGCTAGGTGAAAGGTCTACCAGAAGTTCTTGGGAAACCTGTTCTCTGTCTGAATCCTGTACCAGACCTTGATGAGAGGTGCTGTTCTGTGTTCTGGCATGAGGAAGCTAGTTTGATACATTCTGTTCAAATACTACGACGGATATGACGCCTACATTTGTAGCCCCTTTCGGTGAAGCAGACTGTAACATATGTTATTGCCTTTATTTTGTTTACATTTGTCTTGATCCCCCCACCAGGAACAATGTCCTGCATGAAAACATGATGTCGGTGTCAATGTATGTCTGTGTCATATTTTTGCCGTTGTTGTATACACATGTCTCCTGTGCGTGCAAGTTCTGGACTTACGTAAATGTCTTTCTGTCTGTCTGTTTTAAAGGGAAGTTTGCTTTGTGTGTGTTTTGTTTCCATGTATGCTGGACTCAGGCCGATTTCACTACTGCGGTAACCGCCATCACTACCTCCACCACCAATAACACCACCGCTTCTACTACTACTACTATCACTACAACTGCTACTACTACTACTTCTTATACTACTACTGCTACTACTATTGATGATGGTGTGGTGGTGATAATGATGATGATGATGATTGTGATGAGGAGGAGGTGCATCATGCCCTAAAATCAGGCCCACATCCTCCTTTAACCCCATTCAAGTCAGGCGTGGAAATACGCACCCCCCATATTTCCGCACCTGTCATGCCCTGAATTTCACGCGCTAATCCCCCCCCCCCCCCCCCCCCCCCCCCCCCCCTATTTCATGATCTGAAATCCGCGCCTCCGACACCATCATTGTTAAGCTCTAAAACCTGTGCTCCCTGCACTCTCATCCGTGCTACACTCTGCATTCACGCACACACCCCGTACCCCCACCCATGTTACGCCTTGCATTTTCAACTCATCCCCCCTCCCTTCCCCCTCCCCTACGCCCACCCGTGTCAAGCTCTGAAATCCGCGCCCTCTTACCCCCCCCCCCCCCCCCCTGTTACGCCCTGCATCTGTACCTACCCCCTCATCCCATCCATGTCAGGCCCAGCAACCATGACGGCCATTCCCCCACCCGTGGCATACGCTGTATTCCCGTCCTTTATACCCACTATCATGCTGTACGCTGTATTCCCGTCCTTTATACCCGCTACCATGTTGTACGCTGTATTCCCGTCCTTTATACCGGCTACCATGTTGTACGCTGCATTCCCGTCCTTTATACTACTACTATGTTGTACGCTACATTCTCGTCCTTCATACCCGCTACAATGTTGTACGCTGTATTCCCGTCCTTTATACTACTACTATGTTGTACGGTACATTCTCGTCCTTCATACCCGCTACCATGTTGTACGCTGCATTCCCGTCCTTTATACCCGCTCCCCCCTGTGTACGCTGTATTCCCGTCCGTTATACCCGCTACCATGTTGTACGCTGTATTCCCGTCCTTTATACCCGCTACCATGTTGTACGCTGTATTCCCGTCCTTTATACCCGCTACCATGTTGTACGCTGTATTCCCGTCCTTTATACCCACTCCCCATGTTGTACGCTGTATTCCCGTCCTCCTTTATACCCGCTACCATGTTGTACGCTGTATTCCCGTTCTTTATACCCCGCTACCATGTTGTACGCTGTATTCCCGTCCTTTATACCCGCTACCATGGTGTACGGGGTATTCCCGTCCTTTATACCCGCTACCATGTTGTATGCTGTATTCCCGTCCTTTATACCCGCTACCATGTTGTACACTGCATTCCCGTCCTTTATACCCGCTACCATGTTGTACAGTGCATTCCCGTCCTTTATACCCCCTATCATGTTGTATGCTGTATTCCCGTCCTTTATACCCGCTACCATGTCGTATACTGCTGCATTCCCGTCCTTTATACCCGCTACCATGTTGTACGCTGCATTCCTTTTCTTTATACCCTCTACCATGTTGTACACTGCATTCCCCCTCCTTTATACCCTCTACCATGTTGTACACTGCATTCCCCTCCTTTATACCCTCTACCATGTTGTACGCTGCATTCCCGTCCTTTATACCCGCCACCATGTGGTACACTGCATCCGCCACCCCCCGTACCAATGGCATCCCTGCATCCCGCGCCCTGCGTCTCCTCCCACGTCATACGCTGTATTCGCTCCTCTACACACACCCTTTCCACAGTTTCACAGATGTCCCACCTGATGCGATCTTTGAATTTCCGAAAAAGAGATCAATATTTTTTTTTCATCTGATCTGAGATTTTATAGAACAAAGAATTTTTTTTAGACAAAAAAATGTCCAGTGTGTTTCTTCGTGTATCTTAAATGGTTGTGTGAATTAGTTTCATTTCAATCTTTCTTTTAATGACTTGGAAGTGACTTCCACGCGGTGACAGCCCCCTGATATGGCCCTTTACGGTCGGTTCGGCTATTACCTTGCCTTGCCTTACCTTACGCCCATCCTTGTCACGACCAGCATCCGCGCCCCGTGTACCCATATGTCACCCCATGTCACGCCCTGCCCATCCGCGTCCCGTGTACCCATACCCATGTCACGCCCTGCATCAGTGTCTGACCGTACACAATCGAATGAACAAATGAAAAACCGACTGAACGACCGATTAACCGAC
>JADBJO010000680.1:447500-460000 GCA_016801955.1 Conus betulinus | reverse complement strand
GGACAAATTAAAATTGTGAGGCTGATGGCCGACTGAGCCAACTCGAGAATGACAAATGATTAGCAGCTGAACATCAAGCATGACAAATGACGGACGGAATGAAAATAGGAGAACGAGGTGATTGTGAATGACAGACAGGATAGAAAAGGAGAAGACATGTGTGATGAATGACGAGAAGGAACGAGGAGTGGAAACGTGATGAAAATGAATGATGGACGGAAAGAAAGAAGAGCATGCTAATGGTGAATAGTAGACGGGATGAAAGTAAGAGTGCGATCACTTCGAGAAAAACACTTGGACAACAGCGACACAAACAAGCCTTTAAATCTATGAATACTGACCGACGCAAATCACAGTCAGCACCACTCAGGACAAAGACGTCAACTGTCACACACACGGGAAGAAAACATCATCAGAAGACAAAAGAACTTTGCTTTGAACTCTACAAGAAACAGAGCAAAGGAGACCCAAGCGTGCCAACAGTTCAGGATTCATCCAGTGGAGATGGCTCTCCAACACTCTGTCGAAGAAATCGTTGTAACAGTGAAGTCGCTGAAACATGGCAAGGCTGCAAACATTGACAACATCCCTGCAGAACATTTGAGTATGGCGGAAAGGCAGTAGCAATGTAAGCAAAGAAATGTTCAAAATCATTTTGAACAGATTACAGCTGCATACTGACACCGCTGTTGTCATAAAGGCTTTAGTATAGAACAGATCTTTTAAACCTTCGCCAAAACGCCTGCAACACCAGTAGGAGTTCTATCATGTCTTAACAGACTTAAAACAGCGTTTGGCAGAGTCTGTCCTGGGGTGCTTCAGAGCGTTATGAAGAAATTTGATTTCGGAACAAAGTTAACCAACACCATCCAGCAAGCATACACCGAAGCGACCTATGAAGTACTCACAAAAGGCGTGACTGGAAAGTGGTCCCACGTATCAGTTACGATTGGTCAGGGCCCCCTTACTCTCCAAATACTTTTAAACATAGTCCTGGGATGCATCATGAATGATCCATTTGAAGATCATGTCAACACGATCAGCAGCACTGCAAGAATATCTGTCACGAACCTTTACTTTGCTGATACCTTCGGCGGCTTTAGCGGGCAATGAACAAGAACTCACTGAGCTTGTTAACACTCTGACTGAAACGTCGATCAGACAGTACGGACATCAACACCGAGAAGACCAAGCTGATGGCCTTTCACAACACCACCTTCAGTCCCGATATAACCCATGGATAGAAGCAATGAACTGTCAAACAGTTCATATATCTGGGATTTATTTCAGCAGCCAGAACTCTTAAAGTTCAGATATCTGGGAATTCATTTTCAGCGATGGGGGAATTTAAGTCAGATATCCTCTCAAGAGCAGCAAAGACATCAGTTCTGTGCGCGACTGAACCCTGTACAGAAAGACCATAACATGACACTGAAATACAAATCTGGCTCCCACATGCACGGGCATATTTCATTTTCCTACATACAGACGATACAGCGATCTGGAAGAAAGAACCCAACCACAGAAATGAGATATCACTGCCATATACTATAATACTGCAATGTACCATATATCTGATATACTGATCATATTACCACTGAACAAGTGCGCCAGACCATCAAATAGCACATCGGGCCATACAAAGATTTGCTGACACAAGCACACATCGGACTGTACGGGGTTGATAAATAAACTTCTTATCGATAAGTCAGTTTTGATCGGACGAGGCTGGTGGCTATGGTAACGGAGGTTTGTTGTTTGTATCTTGATCCCATGGTTAAGCACCAACTGCTGTAATGATCTTTTGATCTTTTCCTTGTTGTCATTATTACAAATTCTTAGTATGAAATTGCAAATTAAATTACTAATCAAGTCAGAATCCCAAGAACTTCGTCTTGTGAATGTTGTGAAGTTTAGCCATCTAATACTCCATGTTGTAGCAATGTCGTCGGATTCTCCCCGTTTTGATACAGTTACTAGTGTTTTCTTTCCTGAATGTACAAACCCATTTCATTCCATGTCCATGTTTGGAAACATCGTCTGAATATTAAACCACATGCATGTCTTTTGATGGTACCTTAGGTAGGTCACGAGTCGGAATGGCACACACGGTAGAAGTTACAATGACACGTCTCACTCTTTAAACATTCAGATTTTCCCAGATTCAAAACTTGTCGATACAAAACCTTTTTTTTTTTTATTTCCACGTATATGAATCTAACACAGCTGATAATGTCAATTAAATGAACAGAAAAACAATAGTCACCCTACACTGTTTTGGTACATCATTTCATCACTTCGGTTAATTTCAGAAGTTTACATTTTCACAAGTTTTTTTTCCCCTTGTCTTTCTTCCTCCCTCCCCTCTCCCCTCCCCTTACCTCTCCTCCCTCACCCTATCCCTCCCTTCCCCTTTTTAAATGCAAAAAAAAAAAAGAAAAAAAAAAACGGGAAAAGAGAAAAGAACTGACAAAGTAAGGTATCGTGACAGATATACCAAGGAATAAATAGGTATTGTACGAAAAAAGAAAAAAAAAATAGACGAACAACAAACGCTGAGAAACAGAAGGTAAATTACCCTCACACTTACACACACATGAAACAATTCCTTGTCTAAATAGTATACTTAAACTTCAATTTAAGTCTCATTCTCTCTTTAATCCCCCTCCCCTCCATTTTACAATACTTATAGATGTCTATTTCTTGCCGGTCGTTACCTCGTATTGAGGAAACATTATGGAAAAAAAGAAAAAAATACCAGGAGCATTTAGTCGAAGTTGTTGTTTCTTATGCGTACCGCTTATATTTAATTGCTGAGTGTAACTGACATATATAAGTCAATATACATGTTCAAAAAAAAAAAAAAAGGACAACGATACAAAACTTCGCTTATCCTACTAATCGTCACATTTTAGAGCAGTTTTGCAAACGCTTTGTTACTGTAGGCTTTTTAATGGTAAATGCGACAATGTATTTTCTTTCATAACACAATTGAAAATAATAAAAGCAAGCTCTTTGAACTTCAAAGTCGATGCCATAAAACATCAAAAGATCAATGAAACTGAATAGTAAACACTACATACAAGGTTATAAGTACAGAGAGAGAGAGAGAGAGAGAGAGAGAGAGAGAGAGAGAGAGAGAGAGAGAGAGAGAGAGAGAGAGAGAGAGAGAGAGAGAGAGAGAGAAAGAGAGAGAGAGAGAGAGAGAGAGAGAGAGAGAGAGAGAGAGAGAGAGAACACCCGCCACTAACGCCAAGCCGTATTCCCAACAATGTAAAGAAAGAAAAATTTAAAACAAAACAAAACAAAACAAAACCTATAAGAAGAAAAATGTGGTCAAGTCGTGTTGGGTGCAGTCATTCAAAAACAGTCCAATTCGTCAAAACAACACAAACAAATTTCACTTGAAAACGTACATACACATGCTCCCCCCCCCCCCCTTCCTCAACACACTCTCATCCGTCTCTTTCCCCTGTCCTGTCGCTCCTCCACCAACACATCAATTTACATGGTTGCGCGAAAATGCCGCTCATGCACACTGGACATATACTAAAAATGCGCGGGCACACGCACTAATATGCATACGCACGCACGCAAAACGCACATATTACACAAACACACACGCACGCGTACGTGCACGCGTGCGCATGCCCGCACACATATATATACCACCATACGCGCGCGTTTACGTACACTTATACATATTCAACCATGCGCATTGCACAAGACGTACGTCACACACACACACACACACACACACACGCGCGCGCGCGCGCGCGCGTGCGCGCGCACATATTCACACAGGCGCAAACAAATGCTTGTGCGCGCGCACGTTCGCATGGACATATACAACTATGCGCGCGCACACGCACTAATACATACATATATAACCATGTCCGCGTGCACGCAAAACGCACATATTACACAACACACACACACGCGCGCACCTGCACACATATACACCCAAACGCGCGCTTACGTACACACACACACACACACGCACATATATATATATATATATATATATATATATATATATATATATATATATATATATATATATATATATATATATATATATACTTAACCATGCGCGCGAACGCAAGACGTACGCCTCTCTCTCTCTCTCTCTCTCTCTCTCTCTCTCTCTCACACACACACACACACACACACACACACACACACGCGCGCGCGCGCGCACACACACACCCACACACACACACACACATCCTCACTGGAAGCCGGTACAGAGTGTTAAGCAGCTTACTGGCACATCACCGCTTGCTATTTGCTTGGACTTCATGACGTCAAACAAAATATTGCTACCCAATATTTTTCTCCAAGCTTCTCATCTTATATGCATAAACCTTTTTTTTTTTTTAAACCCCACCTGATGTACTAGGACTATACATTTTTTTCAGAGGCTTTTCAAAACGACTTCTGTTTTTTGTTGTTGTTTTTTTTTTTTTTAGAGATGACCAACAACACTTTTACGCGAAAAGAAAGACGTCTAATATTCTTTAATTCCTTGTATGTAAGATATGATCTTTTGGTCTTTGATTAACAGATGTAGTCTCATCTTTCTGCCTTCAGTTTTTTATGTCACAAGTGAGGCTTGATGATAAACTGTTCTCAGTGAGTGCCTGTGCTTTGTCAAAAGATCTCATGACAATTCTTAACTTGATAGGATAGGATTTATAGTTATTCTTAATTTCTTTTATTTTTCCACACGTTGTACACATTTTTGGATTCAGATGTTTCAGAATGACGAAAATCAGGAAATGATGCAATTTTTGGTTTCAGCAACAACTCTGCTGCTATGATTTCACTGAAAATGTTGGATGACAGATGGATTGAGAATAACATGGACATGATACATAATTGACAGCAGATGAGCGTAAACATGAAGATAGATTGATCATCGAAGAACGTGAAAATGATGAATGACTGGCGGAAGAAGAATGAAGAAGCGATGACTGACCGACTGGAGAAGAAAGTAAATGACTGGAGAAGAGTGCTGAAATGATAACTGACCGACTGGAAAAGAACATGAAAATGATGAATGACCGATTGGAGAAGAACTTGAAAACAACGAATGACTTACTGAGAAGAACGTGAAAAAAAAGTGAACGAATGACCGAAGAAGAACGTGAAAAACGATGAATGACCGACTGGAGAAGAAACATGAAAGCGATGACTGATAATGTCAGAGGAACGTGAAAATAATGACTGACTGACTGGAGGACAATGTGAACACACTGAACGACTGACGGGACTGGAGCGTGAGAATCAGGAATGATGAACGGGACGTGAAGATAATGTGAGAATGAAAAGAAAAGAGAAAAACGATGAATAAACGATGGGCAGAGGAGAGGAAGACGAAAGTGGAATGGAAGAGGAACGAGAAAATGATGCAAAAATAGTTTGGAGGAGATGATTGGCACGTAAGAAGAACGTATAACGGGACAGGATGAAAAACAGAACGTAAGAATAGTGAAGTATGAAAGGAGAAAACGTGAGTGATGAATAATAGACAATAACAAAGGAGAAGTGGAATGAGATGACATAATACCCATGGAGAGGCGAAGAGAAGAATGTGAAAATAATGTCTGGTGGACAAAACAGTCGTATGAGATTCGAGAGCACCATGAGAATGATTGATTTTTGAAAATATAACAGCGTGACATCGATCCAGGGTTGGAGAAACTGAGAGAAATGTAACGTAAGAGCAACACATTTTTCACGAGGTGAAGAGAAGAAAAGGTGAAAATGGTGAACAGAAGACTGGACAAGAAAAGAGAGGGGTAAAGAAAAAGAGAGTCAGCACGACGGACTACATAAGAGTAAGATATTGTCAGAATAATTCAATAAAGGAAAAAAAACAGATGAAGTGATGACGAGAATGATGAATGATGGACACAGCGACGAGAGAGAAAACACGCAAAATGGAGATGCTGAATAGGGAACAACGTGAAAATAATGCACAATAGACGGGGAAGAACGTGAGAAAATGTCAGTGACGGATAGGTCTAGTAGTAGCGAATGACCGACGGGATCAGGGAGAATGAGAAGACGGTCACGGAAGGAATGATTTTACGAAGAACACGAACAGGAGAGCGTAATACTGACGAAGGAAGGAAAGAAGTGAGGAACATGAATAGCAGACACAATGAGAACAAGAAGCCGTGAAGGTTATGACTGACTGACAAGAACGAGAATTTGGTGAATGATCGACAGGACTAGAACATAAGAATGAGGGGACTGGGAACAGTGCGTGAGCATGACGGAAGAGAGAGACGACAGAGGGAGGAAAGGGGGCATATATCAGACGGAAGATAAAAGAATGGTGACAGACAGTAGAAAAGGGAGAACGCCAGAATGATGAAAAAGAGATGGACGAAGAACGTGATAATGATGGAAAAAGTCAAGTCAACTAACGTGAGAGTGACGAAGGGCAGTTCGGATGAGAAGGCAAAGACACTGAGGATGAGAAGGCAAAGACACTGAGAATGAGAAGGTAAAGACACTGAGGATAAGAAGGTAAAGACACTGAGAATCAGAAGGTAAAGACACTGAGGATGAGAAGGCAAAGACATTGAGGATCAGAAGGCAAAGACACTGAGGATCAGAAGGCAAAGACACTGAGGATCAGAAGGTAAAGACACTGAGGATCAGAAGGTAAAGACGCTGAGGATCAGAAGGTAAAGACACTGAGGATCAGAAGGTAGACACTGAGGATGAGAAGGCAAAGACGCTGAGGATCAGAAGGCAAAGACACACTGAGGATCAGAAGGTAGACACTGAGGAAGAAGGTAGACACTGAGGATCAGAAGGAAGGTAAAGGTACACTGAGGTTGGAAGGTCAAGACGGAGGATCAGAAGGCAAAGACACTGAGGATCAGAAGGTAGACACTGAGGTGAGGATCAAGACACTGAGGAAGAAGGTAAAACACTGAGGATCAGAAGGCAAAGACACTGAGGATCAGAAGGGTAAAGACACTGAGGATCAGAAGGCAAAGACACTGAGGATCAGAAGGTAAAGACACTGAGGATCAGAAGGCAAAGACACTGAGGATCAGAAGGTAAAGACACTGAGGATCAGAAGGCAAAGACACTGAGGATCAGAAGGTAAAGACACTGAGATCAGAAGGCAAAGACACTGAGGATGAGAGAAGGTAAAGACACTGAGGATCAGAAGGCAAAGACACTGAGGATGAGAAGGTAAAGACACTGAGGATCAGAAGGCAAAGACACTGAGGATGAGAAGGTAAAAGACACTGAGGATCAGAAGGCAAAGACACTGAGGATCAGAAGGTAAAGACACTGAGGATCAGAAGGCAAAGACACTGAGGATCAGAAGGCAAAGACACTGAGGATGGCGCATACGGCCCAGACTGAAAGAACACGGGCAGAGGCGAAAAACGATGAAAGGATGGGCGAGAGGAGAAACATGAGATGACTAATGATCGAGACGATTCAAGCGTCAGGATGAGGGGGGGTGGGGGGAGGGGGGGGGGGGGAAAGAGGAAGTGACATCTATGAACGGGAGGTGAACAGGAAAAATATGAGAATGATGAAGGAATGGTAACGGGCAGAATTGTGAATACGAAAATAACGTGTGAACGATGAAGGACGGGATAAAGATGGAAAAGAAGAGAGGAGGAGTTAGACCGATGAATTAATAAACACTGGACAGCGTTGGAATGGTGCGCAGTGATGGCCAGAATAAAAAACAACGGAAACAAGATGCAAAGCATAGAAACGTACTCCCAGTTTATCTTGAATACGCGCGAGATATTCCATAAAGAGGAAAAAACCGTTTGGGCCCGTTATAGCCGTTAGTGACCACGGGCGGACGTACAGACAGACGGACAGAACCACAGACAGCATTTCTTCGTTCCCATCGTAAAGTACTCCCTGTTCTGTAAGAACTGGGAGTGCAACAAAAGAATAAGGAGTGTTTGCACACAGAGAAAGGGAGAGGGTGAGAGTGATGAACGGGAAACTGAATGACAGAAAGGAGATAAGAGGGAAGAACGTGGGAATCTTGGAGTACATGAAAACCGGACATCGTCAGAGTACTTCAGTGATGAATGGAATGAGAAGGGAAGGAGAGAAAAAAATGACTGCTGGACGCGATCAGAAAAGAGCGAGAGAATGATGAATGACAGATGAACTTAGGAAAAGAATTGGGGGTGGAGTTTGAATGACAAACGTAAAGAATAGAATAACACAAAAGTGGTAATTGATGGAGGGAGGTAAACGTGATAATAATGAATGCTGGACTTGGGGGAACGTAGTGAATGGTGAATGCGAGACTGGGAAGACGTGAGAATGAAGCATTTAGGAGAGAGAGGGGGGGAGGAGGAGGGGGGGGGGGGGGGGGGGTCGTGCGAATGATGAATGTGAGACGGCGGAAACCCTGAGAACACTGAATGTTTAACCAGGGGAAACGTGAGAATGATGAATGTTTGATCGGGAAAAAGGGTGAAAATAATGAACGTGGGATGGGGCGAAAATGATGAATTTTGAACCGAGGCAAGCGTGACAATAATGAATATGGATGGAGGAAGCGTAAAAACGAAACATTTTGGAGTGGCAGAAAACGTGACAATGTTGAATGCTGGACTGGGACACATGAGAATGATGAATGTTAACAGGGGAAAATGTGAGAATGTTGAATGCTGGACGGGGGACACATAAGAATGATGAATGTTAGACAGGGGAAAATGTGAGAACGTTGAATGCTGGACGGGGGAAACATGACGGGGAAGGGGAAAATGTGAGAACTGAGAAAAACCTGATGAATGTTAGACAGGGGAAAACCTGAGAATGATGAATGTTAGACAGGGGAAAAACATGAGAATGATGAATGTTAAACAGTGGAAAAACATGAGAATGATGAATGTTAGACTGGGAAAAAACGTGAGAATGTTGAATGTTGAATGCTGGACGGGGGGAAACATGAAAATGATGAATGTTAGACTGGGAAAAACGTGTGAGAATGTTGAATGCTGGACAGGGGAAACATGAAAATGATGAATGTTAGACTGGGGAAAACGTGAGAATGTTGAATGCTGGACGGGGGAAAACATGAAAATGATGATGAATGTTAGACTGGGGTAAACTGTGAAAATGACGAATGTTGAACTTGAAAATGATGAATATTGAACTGGGGAATATGTGAGAACGAAGAATATTTGAGCGCGGGGAATGTGAGAATAATAAATGTGTGAACCGGGGAACAACGAGGGTGATGAATAATATGACAATTGGACTGCAGGAAAAGGTCAGAAGGATGAATGATCCGATGGAGTTGGGTAAAACATGCGAATGGTGAATGTTGAACGGGAGGTGTGTGTGTGTGTGTGTGTGTGTGTGTGTGTGTGTGTGTGTGTGTGTGTGTGTGTGTGTGTGTGTGTGTGTGTGTGAGAATGAATGACCAACGTTGGGAGTGTGGGAAAATGTAAGGAGAATACATGTTGAACTGGGGGAAACGTGAAAATGAGGATGTTGGACTGAGAAAAAAGGCAAAAATTATGGATATTGGACTGGTGGAGCTGAAAATTGGGGGGTGGGGGTGGGGGGATGCAAGAATGGTGAATGCTGGACGGGAGGACACTGTGAGAATAATGAATGTGGACTGTCGGGGGGGGGGGGGGGGGGGGGGGGGGGAGAGAAGAACGCAGGGAAGATGAATAAAAGATGGAATGGTGGAGCGACGCTAATGAACGAAAGACGGACGAGGAATGCGAAGAGAGTGAGAATGATGGCCTCTCTCTCTCTCTCTCTCTCTCTCTCTCTGTATATATATATATATATATATATATATATATATATATATATATATATATATATATATATAAACACACACACACAGCCACATCGTAGTAGTGGACACAATCAGCACAGAATGAGACGAGAGGGAGGACGGGAACGCGTTTAATGAGTGGTTGACACGATGTGACGAAGAGAACATAAACAATGCTACGTGCAGGACGGGGGCAGACCACGCCAACACTAATGAGAAGAAGAGAGAACATAGCAACGCTACATGTAGGACGGGGGCAGAACACGCCAATTCTAGTGAGAATAAGAGAACTTGAAATATGACAACCGAGAGACAAAAACGGGAACTGGGAACGTGAGAGAAGGACGTGTGATGGAACGAGTGAAGAAAAGCAGAAGGAAGATCAATGGAGATGGGAAGAAGACCACGTGAGAACGGATGACTGATGCTCTGGGGGAGGACAAGAGCTTAACAGCCATGAAGGATGTCTGGAAGAGGAACTTAAGAATGATGAATGACGGGCGGGATTGGAAGGGGAGAGAGAACTGGATTGAGCTGAATATGGTACGCCCATCCTACTGCTCAATACTGCCGAAAGAACAGCAACGCGGAAGAAGAGGTCAGTAAAGTATATAAGGAACTGTGAGTGGTAGAGAAGAATAAAAGGGGAAGGCGGAGCCTGGGGGGGGGGGGGGGGGGGGGGGGGGGGGGGGACTGCAGGACTTCAAAGGCTGGAGGTGTAAGGGGAGGAGAACGAATATAACATAGAGAATGGAGAATATGCTAACATGATTAAAGTATAACAGGGGGGATGGGCGATAATGGAAGGACCAAAAGAATGGAAGGAGGGAGGAGAACTGAAGGGCCTCAGGTTCAAATCCGTGATATATCTTTAAAAAAAAAAAGACAACTGCAGTGGAGAAAATGCAGCTAGACGGAGGTGGAAACTGGTGGCGTTGTGTCTAATTTTAGGCATCCCCCCCCCCCCCTCTTTCCGAAAAAAAGGTTTTTTAAACGATAAAGTGAAGGGTCTCTGGAGAACATCAAGCAGTGAACCTGCAAAGTAGGGAGTGGAGAGAAAAACTGGACTGAGAAGTACAATACTCTGGTGTGAGAGACAGTGTTTAGAAAACTGGACTGAGAAGTACAATACTTTGGTGTGAACAGAGGGAGTGGAGAGTATACTGAACTCAGAAGTACAATACTCTGGTGTGAGAGACAGTGATTAGAAAACAGGACTGAGAAGTACAATACTCTGGTGTGGAATGAGGCAACGGAGAGAAAACTGGACTGAGAAGTACAATACTCTGGTGTGGAAGGAGGCAACGGAGAGAAAACTGGACTGAGAAGTACAATACTCTGGTGTGAACAGAGGGAGTGGAGAGTATACTGAACTCAGAAAGTACAATACTCTGGTGTGAGAGACAGTGATTAGAAAACTGGACTGAGAAGTACAATACTCTGGTGTGGAAGGAGGCAACGGAGAGAAAAAACTGGACTGAGAAGTACAATACTCTGGTGTGGAAGGAGGCAACGGAGAGAGAAACTGGACTGAGAAGTACAATACTCTGGTGTGGAAGGAGGCAACGGAGAGAAAACTGGACTGAGAAGTACAATATTCTGGTGTGGAAGGAGGGGGGGGGGGGAGAGAAAACTGGACTGAAAAGTACAATACTCTGGTGTGATAGGTGAGAGTGGAGAGAACACTGGACTGAGAAGTACAATACTCTGGTATGAAAGAATGCAAGTGGGAAGCACACAGGAAAGGAAGTTAAAAAAAAAAAAGTATTGTGATGAGCATCAGAAAATCTAACGTGAGTGAGGATAGTGGCAAAGCGGGATGCTATAAAGAGTAATAAACGGTATCCATTTAACTTGAAATATCTGGAGTGGATCAGACGTAAATCATACCAGGGCTGTAAACATTTCTTGAAAAAAAAAAAATGCCAGTTAATATCAAGACCAAGACTCCAAACTCGCATGGATGAAAATAATGGATGGAAAAAGGCCGATATTTGTTTAATCAAGGCTATTCAGCATAGTTGTTTCAGAAACCCTACCTCCAACCCTTCCCCATCAATACCCATCACCACCCCATGAAACAGTACGCTCAGGATGAAGCACCCAGGCCGTTTTAAGACGAGTTTACATACGCCTGCGGCTTCCTGTACTAATGTTCTGGTGGTATCGGTGTAGTGCTGCATAAACCTCTACCATCCCTCTCCTCTCCTCCCCTCCATCCCCCACCCCCTCCGACCAGCCTTCCGGTTGCGGTTATTCCCCGTCTGCCCTACCACCTTGGTGAGCGTTGACGCTCAACCTGAATGTGACGTCACTCCGAACGTGATCCGGGTGTCGTTTCTCTACACAGGTCTGTACTGAATCAGGTTGAATACTAGTTTGACGGACGCGCAAGAAATCTCAGCAACGAAATACTGTTGAACAGCACTAGCGGTACCGTAAAAGAAATCGCTGCAATGAAAATCTGCTGAATGCTAAGAGTAGTATGTATCACAAGCGATGTGTTTCACGTAACGGCCACGGAATAAACATTGAGCTGCGCCTTTGGTTACATTCAGAGAGAGAGTCAACAGCACACAGCCTGAGAAACTCAGAAACAAACGCCAACTCAACCAGACGTAGAGAGTTGGTCACTGAAAATGAAAAGAAAAACATACGGTGTTGACTACCTCAAGAAATGAAACGGTGG
>JADBJO010000680.1:432500-437500 GCA_016801955.1 Conus betulinus | reverse complement strand
GATACGAACGGATACCCTACACTGAAAATAACATGGTGCCAGATATAAACAGATATCCTACACTGAAAATAACATTGTGCCAGATATGAACAAACATCCTACACCGAAAAATAACAAGGTGCGAGTTATGAACGGATATCCTACACTAAAAATAACATAGTGCCAGATATGAACGGATGTCCTACTCTGAAAATAACAAGGTGCCAAATATGAACGGATATCCTACACCGAAAATAACATGGTGTCGGATATGAATGGATATCCTACACCGAATACAACAAGGTGCGAGTTATGAACGGATATCCTACACCGAATACCACAAGGTGCGAGTTATGAACGGATATCCTACACCGAAAATAACATCGTGCCAGATATGAACGGATATCCTACACCGAATACCACAAGGTGCGAGTTATGAACGGATATCCTACACCGAAAATAACATGGTGCCAGATATGAACGGATATCCTACACCGAAAATAACGTAGTGCCAGATATGAACGGATATCCCACACCGAAAATAACAAAAGTGCGAGTTATGAAATGGATATCTTACACTGAAAATAACATAGTGCCAGATATGAACGGATTTCGTACTCCGAAAATAACAAGGTGCGAGTTATGAACGGATATCCTACACCGAAAATAACAAGGTGCGAGTTATAAACGGGTACCCTACACCGAAAATAACCCGGGTGCCTGGTTGATCCAGCAGTGATGCAACGAGTTCGCAGTTCGAAGTCCGATCGACATCAAATATATGGTCATTTTCACTGCCCACTTCAATGTGCTATTTTCCTCCTTTCCCGCGCTCCACCTTCCCCGCCCACACACATGCAATCTGAAATGATTATTCTTATCTGTCACACAACTTATGGGTACATGTGGACATCACTCCTGAATGTATCTATCCAAACAATCATGAAATGCAGACAGCCCTAATGTGGCCAATGCACTATCTCCACAACTATGAAAACAAATAGTAGACAAGCCTGAACTGGCCAGTTCAACTATCGAAACAAGTATACACAGTGGACAGCCCTGATAACGGCATCATGAAAAAGGAAAGATAGGTGAGGCCTAAACGGGGACGGGGGAGGGGGGACGAAAGATCAATACGGCCAAAAAGAAAGGGAAAATGGAATAAGAAACCATAGCCAAAGGAAAGACGGGTGTGGTCATCATGAGTATGGAAAGACAGATGATGACATCATGAGATCGAAAGGAAAGAGAAAGATACACACGAATGTGCCTTTTACAGAGAAAGTACGTACAGAGGATCAGTGTGGACATCATGACAAGCAAAGATGGATGTGGACATGATGAAAAAGGACAGATGGAAGTACACACATCATGAGCAAGGAAAGAGGGGCATCGAAATCGAGAGAGAGAGAAAGGGAAGACGAATGTGGACATCAAGAGAAAAGGACCGATGGATATGGACAATCTGAGAAGAGAAAAAAAGAAAACACACGAAAGGTGAGGGCATTATGAAATAAAAAGATGGACAATGACACACTGACAACGGGGAACTGGATGTGGTCATAATTAGAAAGGAAAGACAGATTCGGACATCATGAAAATGGGTGGAGACATCGTCTAAAAAAGATGGACGTGGACATCGTGAGGAGGAAGACATGATGGGTGTCAACGTCTTGAGAAGGAAAGGTGGGTATAGACATTGTGATGTAGGAGAGGTAGGTATAGACATTGTGATGTAGGAGAGGTGGGTATAGACATGTGATGTAGGAGAGGTGGGTATAGGCATTGTGATGTAGGAGAGGTGGGTATAGGCATTGTGATATAGGAAAGGTGGGTATAGACATTGTGAGATGGAAAAGGGGGGTATAGACACTGTGATATAGGAAAGGTGGGTATAGACATTGCGAGATGGAAAAGGTGGGTATAGACACTGTGATATAGGAAAGGTGGGTTATAGACATTGCGAGATGGGAAAGGTGGGTATACACACTGTGATATGGGATAGGTGGGTATACACATTGTGAGATGGGAAAGGTGGGTATAGACATGTGAGATGGGGAAGGTGGGTGGGTATACACATTGTGAGATGGGAAAGGTGGGGTATAGACATTGTGAGATAGGAAAGGTGGTATAGACATTGCTGGATAGGAAAGGTGGGTATAAACATTGTAAGACAGGAAAAAGATGGGTATAGACATTGTGATGTAGGAGAGGTGGGTATAGGCATTGTGATATAGGAAAGGTGGGTATAGACATTGTGAGGTGGAGAAGGTGGGTATAGACACTGTGATATAGGAAAGGTGGGTATAGACATTGCAAGATGGAAAAGGTGGGTATAGACACTGTGATATAGGAAAGGTGGGTATAGACATTGTGAGATGGGAAAGGTGGGTATACACATTGTGAGATGGAAAAGGTGGGTATACACATTGTGAGATGGGAAAGGTGGGTATAGGCATTGTGAGATAGGAAAGGTGGGTATAGACATTGTGATATAGGAAAGGTGGGTATAGACATTGTGATATAGGAAAGGTGGGTATAGACACTGTGATATAGGAAAGGTGGGTATAGACACTGTGATATAGGAAAGGTGGGCATAGACACTGTGATATAGGAAAGGTGGGTACAGACACTGTGATATAGGAAAGGTGGGTATAGACATTGTGATATAGGAAAGGTGGGTATAAACATTGTGACATAGGAAAGATGGGTATAGAATCTAGATATAGGAAAGGTGGGTATAGACATTGTGAGATGGGAAAGGTGGGTACAGAAATTGTGATATAGGAAAGGTGGGTACAGACATTGTGAGATGGGAAAGGTAGGTATAGACACTGTGATATAGGAAAGGTGTGTACAGACATTGTGAGATGGGAAAGGTGGGTATAGACACTGTGATATAGGAAAGGTGGGTATAGACACTGTGATATAGGAAAGGTGGGTACTGACATTGTGAGATGGGAAAAGGTGGGTATAGACATTGTGAGATGGGAAAGGTGGGTATAGACATCGTGAGATGGGGAAGGTGGGTATAGACATTGTGATATAGAAAAGGTGGGTATAGACATTGTGATATAGGAAGGGTGGTATAGACATTGTGATATAGGAAAGGTGGGTATAGACATTGTGAGACAGGAAAGGTGGGTATAGACATTGTGAGACAGGAAAGGTGGGGTATAGACATTGTGATGTAGGAAAAGTGGGTATATAGACATTGTGAGACAGGAAGGTGGGTACAGACAGTGTGAGGTAGGAAAGGTGGGTATAGACATTGTGATATAGGAAAGGTGGGTATAGACATTGTGAGACAGGAAAAGGTGGGTATAGACATTTGATGTAGGAAAGGTGGGTATAGACATTGTGAGACACGAAAGGTGGGTACAGACATTGTGATATAGGAAAGGTGGGTACAGACATTGTGATATAGGAAAGGTGGGTATAGACATTGTGAGAAAGGAAAGGTGGTATAGAGACATTCTGATGTAGGAAAGGTGGGTATAGACATTGGGATATAGGAAAGGTGGGTACAGACATTGTGAGATAGTAAGGTAAGGTAATGTTGCTTATAGCCCAGCCGACCGCAAAGGGCCACATCAGGGCTGTCACCACGTTAAACATTGAGATAGGAAAGGTGGGTATAGACATTGTGATGTAGGAAATGTGGGTATAGACACTGTGAGAGGAAAGGTGGGTATAGACACTGTGGGATAGGAAAGGTGGGTATAGACATTGTGATGTAGGAAATGTGGGTATAGACATTGTGAGAGGAAAGGTGGGTATAGCCATTGTGATGTAGGAAATGTGGGGTATAGACATTGTTAGAGGAAAGGTGGGTATAGATATTGTGATGTAGGAAATAAGGGTATAGGCATTGTGAGAGGAAAAGTGGGTATAGATATTGTGATGTAGGAAATGTGGGTATAGACATTGTGAGAGGAGAGGTGGGTATGGACATCGTGAAAGGTGGGTATAGACGCTGTGAGAGGAAAGGTGGATAATGAGCCTCATGACGTCTAAGATCCATGGAGCACATACAGACGCAGTAAACGTCGACAACGTTCTTTAACGCCTTAGGAGCACACAATGCCATGAGAACTCAATACAGCACAACAGATTTAACATGTAACAGGAAGAATTTCTTGTACAGATGACGATGGCAGAAAACGCATCATTTCCAACACGTATTTCTCTTTTCTTCCCAATGTAATGTTCTCTGCCTTTGGAGAGAGACAAGTCAGACAGAGGGGGAGGGACGGAAATCTGGCCGACAGCGATCTGACAGTTTGCGAGCCTGTTTGTTCGTTACAAGTGGCTGCTCATGAGTTTAGTGTTGTCTTCGTCGGTGTGGATAATATGAACTGTTTGAAGTCACTGCAAGAGAAACTATGGACAGGTTTTATATTACTTTACAGGATGAATGAAGGAGTATCTAAGTGACTGATTATTAAACTGCTCGACTGACTGACTGATCGATTGATTTTGTTTATTTACCTGTTTGTTATCTATAAATCTTTACTTTTAATTGACTGATGAACAATTTTCCTTAAACCAAGGAAAATCGATTATGATCTTCTACTGAAATCGGCGAAGTAAATTCCGAGGAATCGCTGTCCACAAGCATACATCTGCGAGCGTACCACACAGTCACACGCACACGCATGCGCGCACGCGCATGCATACACACACACACACGGGCACACTAACGCGCGCACGCGATCTTTCCATTGAGAACCAACACTGGTTTTTTAAATGGTTTCAGTTCCCGCTGTTCTACATACACAGACAAAAATAAATGGTTTGAAAAGGGAAGCCAATGGCACAGTGCTCGAACGATACAGCAATCCTTTTCATACTCTCCCCCCCCCCCCCCCCTTTTTTTTTTTGAGTCGATGTGTGTGTGTGTGTGTGTGTGTGTGTGTGTGTGTGTGCGCGCGCGCGCGCGCGCGTGAGTGCGCCTCCCCCAACCAACCCTCCCCCCCCCCTCCCCGCGCATGTGTGCTTGTGTGTGACGGGGGGAT
>JADBJO010000680.1:412500-422500 GCA_016801955.1 Conus betulinus | reverse complement strand
TCTGCTATTCCTGCTATCAATATTTGTCTTCAGCCTTCTTCTATTTTCTTTCATCTATAAACGAATGCGAAAACAAAATCTCAAGAAGTAATAGGAAAAGCAGGCTCTCTCTGAAGGCTGATTGGTTGGAATAGGTAAGCATTTGAGGAGTCTTAATTATTTAATCTCTTCGTTCTAGCCAGTTTCACGTATATAAAATTCGGTGAACAAGTCATCACTGATATTTGAAAATCTTCTGAGCTTACTTAAAACAAACTGCCTTCTTGAATGGGGATGTTTCAAAAGCACAGATCTAAAGTCAGTTTACACTGTTCAGAGGTTTACAAATGATCTAAAGTCAGTTTACACTGTTTAGAGGTTTACAAATGATCTGAAGGCAGTTTACACTGTTTAGAGGTTTACAAATGATCTAAAGTCAGTTTACACTGTTCAGAGGTTTACAAACAGAAATTATTCATCCTCACATCTGGTGTGCCAGCCTGTGCGCTATGAAAACTTCATGCTGACACCTGCACACACACACACACACACACACACACACACACACACACACACACACACACACACACACACACACACACACACACACACACACACACACACACACACACACACACACACACACACACACACACACACACACACACACACACACACACACACACACACACACACACACACACACACACACACACACACACACACACACACACACACACACACACACACACACACACACACACACACACACACACACACACACACACACACACACACACACACACACACACACACACACACACACACACACACACACACACACACACACACACACACACACACACACACACACACACACACACACTTTTTTTTTTTTTAGGTGTTGGGGGGGGGGGGTCTCAATTTCTCTGCCCACCCCCTCCCCCCATTGACTACACTTCCGTCCTGCCCACCCCTCCATTACTTACATTCTATCCAATCTGGCTCCGTACAGAGCCACACCCAGTCTGCCCCGTCAAGGCACAGGCAGACCACAGTGAACAGTCAATATTAGGTCGCCATGAGGAAACTCATCAGAAGAGAACCTGCACTGCTGCTGACTCACTTCCCTCGGGGTGGGTGGTGCCACACTTATTGTTGAGTCTTAGAACAAGAATGAATGATCGTGTCCCTCAAAAGGTCTGCACAAAATCCCATCATTCGGCGGCTCTCTTGGGCTTGCCGACATTGACGTCTTAGTCATTTCAGCATAGGTCTGTGTATGGGGAAGACATTGAATCTGAGGTCACCACGAGTACAGGACATGAGAACACCACAGAATATGAGGTTTATGTATTGTGTGATCAACGAGGACAAAGATGATGGTGTGGAATCCCCAGGGGTCTGAGACTTCATGACAGGATTGTATTTTACACATCCTTTACAAAATATTCTGACACCTACCAGGCCCGGAATATACTCATACGTGCAGTGCAAGCCAGGGCAAAGAATGTTTTAAAAAAAAACACTATGACAGACACGCCATGAAGTGAATGAAACTCGATTGAAGATGTCAGCCCTTCACAATCTACACTAGGAAGGAGCCGGCTGCGACTGAAAAAGAAAGCTTCTAAAGAAGCTCGAACCCCCGCCCTCAAGCTCCCATCCTACAATACCACAGTGCTAACCACTGTTCCACCGCGCCTGCTCCACAGTTGAAATTTTAACTATATAGGTTTTGTGTGTTTTGAATAAGAATATTTGACACTCGGTGCGTGAACGTTCTATCCCTGTGCCCGTTTTGTTTTGAAATAGCAGCATATGCAGGCAGGCTGGGTTTGACGTACGTTCTCCCGTGACAGCCGTAAGCTATCGTTGCATCTCAAGCATCACAGAAAACTTTGCGTCTTGTCTGCTTCAAGGGACGCGAATTATTTATAACTTATTGCTTGGACTTGGTGCCAGAGCTGATTCATCATCCTGGTGGCTGGAGGTCTGCGGAGGGATTTTTATGGGTGAGGGAAAGATGGAGTGTGGGATCCCAACAAGGTAGAAATGAATCGTCTTCGCGGAAGGATTTTGCGCTCAGTACGATTCTCTATATTAGCAACTTGCACCAGCTATATTGTGTATGCGCGAGCGCATGTGTGTCTGTGTGTGTATCTGGTGAGTCGTTGTAATAAGCGATTTTTTTAAATGCACTGCCATTTTCTGTCCTGCTATCAGGCGTGCTTTGTTTGGGGAAGGGGGGGAATAAAGGAGATGTGGGAGGGCGGTGAGTAGTATTTCGCCCACGTCACACGTTCTAGCTACCCTCCACAGCTATAATTAGCTGTAGCGATCTGAAGCGATCAAAGCTAAGTGAATTTTCGTTATTTTATTCATTTTTCTTTCACCTGAAGAAGACCTAAGAGGTCGAAACGCGTTGTGTTTTGTCTTGTAACTCGTTTGTCCACGTTTCTCTGGGCGGTTCGCTGACATTTATTTAAGATTTGTTTAGATTTCCGCCTGCAGTCGTCTCACTTTGCAACTAGAGCTATGATTAGGTTAGGTCTGCTACCGTTATAAAACTAGCAGTCTCCAAACAGCTGCCGATGTCACTTCATCAGTAAGCTGAGCACGAACAGAGACGCCTCACCGCAGATTTTTTCATTTGAGTATGCTACCTAACATCTCTCTCTCTCTCTCTCTCTCTCTCTCTCTCTCTCTCTCTCTCTCTCTGTGTGTGTGTGTGTGTGTGTGTGTGTGTGTGTGTGTGTGTGTGTGTGTGTGTGTTGTGTGTGTGTGTTTGTGAGCGTATGTGCGTGCATGCGCCCACGTCGTGTGCTGTTACAAACACCGACTTAAATTCATAACTTCCACTGAGATACAGTTCCAATGTCTTTCGGTTCCACTTTAAGTTTTTTTTTTCACAACGATCTATCGCTTCACAATGACTCGGTTATTACATACGAGTTTGGTGAAGTACGGTCTGAAATAAGTGCAAATTTGTATAGTATATTATTGAAGGTCATGGACATTTTCAATCTCCATTATAGTGCATTAGGACACAACTGCATCGGACAATGCTCTTCCTTTTGCCTACAAAAGTTTGTGTGTGTGCTGACACCTGAGAATATGACAAAATCGTCGGGAAAGGTGAGTTGAGGAGGGCGGTAATTTCAGTTATTTGTTTGTTTGCTTGCTTTTGTGCCTTTCTTCTTCGACTTGTTACAGTTCCGGCAGAAGAACGACATCAGGTCACAGTTCCTGGAAGGACCCAATACCTGTCTTCTTCTAAAGAGGGATGGAAAACACACACGCACACATACACACACACACACACACACACACACACACACACACACACACACACACACACACACACACACACACACACACACACACAACAACAACAACAACAACAACAACAAATAATAATAATAATAATGATGATGATGATGATGATGATTTAAAATGAATATAATGGCACTGAGCTCAATTAATTCTGGGCACTAACAACACGAACCCAGTTCTGGTAATGTGTGTCTGATTTGAAAACAATGTGCAATACCGAAAAGAAAGTTAGAGACAATTCAACACATTGAAGTAGAACTACAACCATAGAACATGATGAAATGGGCACAGGACAATCAACACCATCCTTTTTTCTCGCACACAGGTGTAGTGTAAGGCTGGAAGTTCAGATGTACGTTTGTTTCGGACTCCAAACGCACAGAAATGCCGAAACTAAAAACAAAGATTTAAAATCAAGTGAAACCGTAGCGACTTCACGGAAAGTTGTATGCCTATTGTTTTCCTGACATAAAATGCAAAGCATGAAATCCACCTGCAAACTAGTGCGACATCACTATCCCTCAGAACACTGCACCCCCTCCCCTCCCCACCTGCGCGCTCTCTCTCTCTCTCTCTTTCTCTCTCTCTCTCTGTCTGTCATTCTCTCTCTCTCTCTCTCTCTGACATTGTCTGTCTCTCTCTCACTCTATGTGTCTCTCTCACCTCTGTCTCTCTCTCTCTCTGTATGTCTGTCATCTCTCCAATCTCTTCTCTCTCTCTCTCTCTCTCTCTCTCTCTCCTCTCTCTCTCTCTCTCTCTCTCTCTCTCTCTTTCTCTCTTCTCTCTCTCTCTCTGTTTCTCTTTTCTTCTCTCTCTCTCTCTCTCTTTATCTCTGTCCACTCTCTCTCTCTGTATCTCTCTGTCTGTCACTCTGTCACTCTCTCTCTCTCTCCTCTCTCTTTCTCTAACATTCTCTCTCTCTCTCTAACTGTCACTCTCTCTCTCTATGTGTGTGTCATTTCTCACCCCCTGCTCTCTCTCTCTCTTTCACGTTTCTTTTCCTCTCCTCTCTCTCTCTCTCTCTGTTTTTCACTTGTTCTCTTCCCCATCTCTTTCTCTCTGTCTCTCTCTCTCTGTCTTCCTGTCTGTCTGTCTGTCTGTCTGTCTGTCTCTCCTCTCATCTCTCTCTCATCTCTCTCTCTCTCTCTCTCTCTCTCTCTCTCTCTCTCTCCCCTCTCTCTCTCTCTCTCTCTCTTTCTCTCTCTCTCTTTTGATTCTCTTTTTGATTCATTCTTGTGGGGGTTTTTTTTTTTCCGCAAAACTAGAGAGAAAACAACACACTGACTTAGAATTGTCATTTCCATCACTCCATGTCTTTCATACATATTTGATGTGTCCAGGTAACAGTGGCTGGAAAAGGGAAAGAAAAACTGCAACATTTGAAATGTCTGTCTTTGACTGCAGGGCAGCTAAGCTTTGCCTCAACCTACGTGCTTGTTTCGTCCAAACTGTGTCTGTCAGACTGGGAAGCAACCAGTGCCGTGTTCATGACTGTTCTGCCCTCAAGGCCCAGGGTCCAGTGGGCAGCCGCTCTGGTTTTACGCCCATGCTCCTGGGAAGAAAAGCACGCATCTCTGATGCAGAGGGAACGCTTTCCGTTGGCGACGTGTGTTGTGCTCATAGTGATCGCTGATTCAGATTCAGGCCGCTTCACGCTCGTCTGTTTGAAGTATTTATGTCGAATGGAATGATTGCTCTTGACGTTCGTATCAAAAAGTAAGCCAAACAAGAACACAAATATGCAAACGCTTTCGCTGCCTCCTACTATATCACCATCAAACCCGGTCCCTCCCTTGCCACTCCTCAACTACCTCCACCTCTAAAAACAAAACGGTTCACTAATAAATTCAAACAACATCCCGCATCCAAACGCGCATCACACTTTCAAACAACACCATGGCATACGTGGGCATATCTCGTACGCAACATGCACGCCATCACCAAAATATAAACATTGTTTAATAAAAGAAAAGGATGGAAATAATTCAAATCGATGTTCCATCCAAAGAACGTGGAAGAGGGAAAAGAACGAAATGAATGCCAGTGAGCGATGACTTCAGAGGATCCTTGATTCTCCAGGATAGATAGCGCTGTTACTGCTATAATGCTCTCGAACGCAGACAGCCTTGTCCAACAGCTTCGCATTAACAGTCTTCAGACATCTTAGAATGGCGATCTGTGAAAGTGTGAAACATCGGACGGCAGACGAGCCAAAAAACAAAGAAACTTTGGGTTGAGATGGATTGTAGTTGACGTTAAGAGGGACTGCATTTCCCGGTTGATGATGCATCCCAGTGTATCTGTGCCGCGGCCTTTGGGCCCGTTTACCTTTCTCCTGGCACAGTCGCTTTCTGAGAAGAAGAATGCATTTAGGGAATTTTTATGTCGGTGGACATTAAACATAAGAAGAAACTGAGGAGATGGTTTGGAAGATCGATTGTGTGTGCACGCACGTATATACGACACGTGCGCACACTCGCACACACACACACACACACACACACACACACACACACACACACACACACACACACACACACACACACACACACTACTTACATCACACAAATACTCACATCACTACTAAGCCCAGCCCTCAGTCTCACTCTTCCACCACCTCTAGATCAAAGTCTCCAACATCTAAGCATAGATCACACTCCCAAACAGCGCCGACACACACTTAGACATATCTTGTATGCAAGTCTCCCCCTACACAAAGTAGTTAAAAACAAAAAAAAAATAGGGCAGGCATTTTTGAAAAATGGTATAGCATTCCTAAAGTCCAGAAAAAAAATAGCAAAAGTGATGAAATAAAAGTAGTGGTTACAGAGGAGAATCCTCACATCTCAAGGGTAGATAGCAATGTCACCATCCGAATGCTGCCAAAAGCAGACGGCCGTATACTACAGCTTCACATTAACAGTCTTCAAAGGAAGGTTGGATATAAATCTGTGAAAGTTTTGAAATGTCAAACAGCAGACGAGACTAAAGCGACAATTCGGGAGGAGAGGGTGGCGTGGATGAGACTGACTGCAGTGGACATGAAGAGGGATCACGCCTCAACGTCTGCGATGCATCCTCTGTATGGTATTCCTGGCCTGTGAGGGGATCTCTTTATCACCTGGCAGCATCGCTTTTGAAGAAAGAAACTTTGCCCTGGAAATATGCAAGTCGGCACACACATAAAATTTGGAAACAAGTTGAGTATCTGGTACGAGGAGGGTGGGGTGGGGGTGAGATACCCCCCCCCCCCCCGCCCCTTACACACACACACACACACACACACACACACACACACACACACACACACACACACACACACACACACACACACATTAAAATAAAAAACGAAATAAACCCACGCAACCGAACAAACAAAAAATTGACGACAACAACGGATCGTAGCGCAGCGTACTCAGAGATGACGTGGATGCAGACACAAGTGTTCAAGTCCAGTCTTCTTATTCAAGTCCATCGCATCATCAAAAGCTCTGGGTAGGAATTGGCTGCGGTTGAAAAATCACAAAACAATATTGTTGTTCCAAAAGAGAACTCACAGCCACACTGTTTTACATTATCCATTTGATACACAGAAAAGAAAAACACCTCTAGTCTCATCGTAGCTGAAAACATGAAGGAAAAGGGAAAACAAAGTCATTTTTCTCATCCTCTGACCCATCGGTTTTACTATTGAGTTATTCATGGGCTTACAGATATCCATGTATGCACTTTGTCTTGGTTCCATTGCTGGAAATCACGTTGTGGTGTGTGCAGCATGCAGAGAGAAGACATTCCATCGGTATGGTAGTGATCTGAAGATTTTTCTTTACATCACATTCTGTGAACACGTCGCACGTAGGCGGACCCTTGGCTAATGCTGCTGACAATGCTTTATTGCTGCATCCTGTTCATGCCCCTAACTACAGTCATACTTCCTTCCTGGGCAGTATGTACGGAGAGTAGGACAGTGCAGGCAAAAACAGAATGAAAGGAACAGGAAGGGATAGAGACTGGAAAGCGGTAAAGAGTGATACTCTGTGTTGCCTCTGCTAAAGACATGTCTTTTCTGGTGTTGTATCTCCGACAGCCAGAGGCTGTCTCTGCTGACCATGCGCCATAATCTCCCCGAACAATCTGAAAGACTCCTACAGATGGCACAAATAAAACGAAGAAACAATGTAATATGTAGAACACAGAATTCGTTTCTGTCCAGACAAAATCGGCATCCACATAAGGTTGTCGTTCATGACATACCTCAATTTCGTTTATATCGCCAGATTTCCATGAATGACTAATCTTAATTCGTACTATATATGTATCCACAGGTTCAAAAGCCTAAAGTTTGAGAGAAGAAAGGCAGAAAACACTAAGACGATGCTGAAGAGTGCACAATGAAAACAACATCACTAAGTACAGGGAAGGCACAGAACATTGCGCGGAAACATGGATTTGTTTAAAGGGAAATCTGACAACGCTGTAGTGAGGTCTGACTTTCAAAATTTGGATATGTTTATGGATGCTTCTCTCTCTCTGTCTCTCTGTCTGTCTGTCTCTGTCTCTGTCTCTGTCTCTCTCTCTCTCTCTCTCTCTCTCTCTCTGTCTCTCTGTGTCTCTCTCTCTCTGTCTCTCTCTCTCTCTCTCTGTCTCTGTCTCTGTCTCTCTCTCTCTCTCTCTCTCTCTCTCTCTCTCTCTCTCTCTCTCTCTGTGTGTGTGTGTGTGTGTGTGTGTGTGTGTGTGTGTGTGTGTGCATGTGTGTGTGTGTGTGTGTGTGTTTTATTTACGGGAGCCGAAGAAATTCGTGTCCAATATTTCATCTTGCTACCACTAGAGGAGGTATTCTCTGCTGACCAGATTTTAACTTACCCATCCCAACTCGAACAGGGCACTGGCTAAACGTTGCTGGAATACAGTGAAATGTTAGGCAAAGGATAAAGACATGACACATGACAAAAAAGACGACCGAATGTATGCAGTGCACGAAAGCAGTATTAAGACATTGTGCAAAAAAAAATCATGTTCTTAAATGAAGGGTTAAAAAAAATGATGCACAAAAAGAAAGAACAACAATGCATAATAGAAATTTAGTCACTAAGAAGTTGTACGTAACTGGCTATGGGGAGGTAATTGAAAGCAGGGTCTCTACGAGTGCAGGGCATAAAGAACTACTGAATATGATTCTTCTTTAGTGTGATCCGCCGCGAGGACAAAAATGATAGTTTGGAGTCCATAGTGGTCTGGGACTTCGTGACAGGATTATATTTTACACATAGTTTACAAAAATATTCTGGCACCACCCAGGCCCGAAATACACTGACACGTGCAGCACAAGCCAGGGGAAAGGAAATGATTAACAGTACCAGAAACACGCCCATAAAGTGAAATGAAACTCGGCCAAGAGATTCAAGAAAATCACATTTGAGCCCTAAGCACACTTTGCTCTGGGGGAAAAAGATGGCCCCAACTACAAATCCTACAAGAAAAAGCTCCCAGTGAAGCTCGAACCCACGAGCTTCCAACCCACAAGACCTCAATGTTATCCACTGGGCCGCAGAACCTGCTCCGTATTTGAAATCTCAACTGTGCAGGCGTTGTCATCTGAATAAGAAAATGTTGAAATGTTAGTGATAACACACCGCCAAACAATCGTAGACAAAGGAATCACAAGACAAAACACGACACGTTTCGCCCTCCTGGGTCTTCTTCAGGCAAGATACAAAACACTCAGGATAGCGAAAATGAACGAGCAATCACTTATCTTCATCCAATTCGGCGCAAGGTAGACGTTGCTCTGAATAAGAGCAAAGCTGTATTTGAAAGACTGTATGTGCACGTTTTGTCCGTGGGCACGTTCGTTCATAAATAGCTGTATATGCGGATAACACACTGGGTTTGACATCCACTCGTCCATGGCAGACATAAGCTATCGTCGCATCTCAAGCATCACAGGAAACTTTGCATCTTGTCTGCTTCAACGGACGCGAATTACTTACAGCTTAGTGCGTTGATTTGGTGGCAAAGCTGAGCCATGATCCCTGATGGCTGGTGGTGGAATAAAGATGGAGTGTTGGATTGCAAGAAGGTAGAAATTAATCGTTTTAGGGAGAGTGTTTTGCACTCAGTACGATTCTATATTATCAACTTGCACCATGAATATTGTGTGTGCATGAGTGTCTGTGGTGTGGTGGTGGTGTGGTGTGGTGTGGTGTGTGTGTGGTGTGGTGTGGTGTGGTGTGGTGTGGTGTGGTGTGGTGTGTGTGTGTGTGTGTGTGTGTGTGTGTGTGTGTGTGTGTGTGTGTGTTCTTGAATCGTTTCCGCAAGCAACGTTTTTGTAATGCAGTGCCATTTTCTGTCCTGTTATTTGGTTTGCTTTGTTTGGAAAAAAGGGAAAAAGGAATCTCTCTTTGTCTCTCTCGACTCGAAAGAGAGAGAGAGAGAGAGAGAGAGAGAGAGAGAGATGAGAGAGAGAGAGGAGAGAGAGAGAGAGAGAGAGAGAGAGAGAGAGAGAGAGGAGAGATGAGGACAGGTACCCTCATTAGAATGACTCAGCAGCAGCAGTGAGGTGTCTCTGCTGGTGGGTAGATAGTTGACGAAATGGATCGACATTTCTCTGCAGACGGCCAGTTGTCGAGCACCTGCAGACCCTTACTGAATGTGACGGTGCAGGACCTAGGCTGTGTGCTGTGGC
>JADBJO010000680.1:387500-397500 GCA_016801955.1 Conus betulinus | reverse complement strand
ACATGTCTCTGAGTGGACAGCAACAGTCCACCTTGTTTGTGAAGTCCCCCAGTCACTGGTCTGAATTGGCATGTGTCACTGATGGGGCTTCAGCACGTACAACAAACGATTTTCGGAACGAGGGGGATCTTGCCAAGGGACACTTGCCTTGTCTGTTGATGTTGGCACAATGGACCAGGTGACAGCTGCCAACTCGGAGGGAAAAAAAAAAGATCGAAGCGGACCTTATATCTGGAAGCAGGTCTGGGTCAGCTCGTGAACAACAAGCCCTCACAAGAGACCAGGGTAAGTTCCAGTGGGTCGATGCAATGCGAAAATGTAGCAACGCAATAGTCTCCACACAATGAAAACAAGAAAAACAAAGAAATGCTAAATCTATGGTCAAACAGTGGGAGACCACATCTCTTATCAGTTCCAAGCAAAGGCTGTTCTGCACAATTCTCAGCTGCTGTCAGCACTTACCTGACTTACAATGCGTGAGTATTAAACAGTAGAGTTGACCGCTCTGGCTGTGTACAACTTTTGATCTCCGTTGTATCCTTGTATCAATGAATCCCCAAACATAGGCTCCCCTACATTTTACACTGTTTATATAATGATTTTGGTTCGGCAGCAACTTTATTCCTTACCACATTTTCTTTTCGTGGTACTCTCCAACCCTTCACCGGCTGTTTTGTGGTGCTGTTGGATTCCGTGTTCTAACCCTTGGTGGTAAAGTTACCACAGAATTAGACTGTGGTATGTCTCCATTTGATGCCAAGGGAACACAGATACAAAGAGCCGTGACTCCCTGACGAGTCCGATTCAGCGGACGAAAGGCCTCGGAGCAGGCGAAATACATGGTTTTGTCTCCAGGATGGAGTACAATGGTTCCCAGATACTGCTAGTGAAGGATTTCATGTTGGTGATGTATATTTCCTTAGTTTTCGTTTTTTTACTTGACCCCCATCACCCCCTTCCCACCCCCTTTAGTTAAAAGAAAACCTGTTGTCATGTCATTAACGTACAGACGGAAGAATTGCTAACCTGCACTTGGTTCACCCTACGACAAAGCAATCACTACACTTGTAACGTTGTTACATATTGAATAAATAATGTTGATTTAGCATTTCCTGGTGTAAGTTGAAAATTCTATAGCCTACAAGCCATAGGAGTAGGTAACTGTCGGATATTCCATAGCCGTTAGCTACAGGAGTAGGTAACGGTAAGAAATTCCATAGCCTGTTAGCCTTCCATAGCCTGTTAGCCATAGGAGTAGGTAACTATACGAAATATCACACCTGTTAGCCATAGCAGTAGGTAACTGTCACACATCCACCGTGTTTGGGGGGCACAGCATGATAGAAAGAGGAGCTCATCCGTCGCCTTTCGCCAGCTTAAACTAATCTTGTCAAAATTGATCAAGTAATCACTTCCTGCTCGGTGGTCAGTGAAGTCTTTCAAGCCAAAAAAATCAAATCCGATCGCACCTGTGGTTTGAACTTCGGACCGTCAGCTCCGCAGGCAACACACTATCCACCTGACCACAAGCCGCTCTTTAGTGCAGATAGCTAAAAGACCGAGAGAACAAGCTACCAATGCCTGGGATTAACACGGTTTTGTGTGTGTGTGTGAGAGAGAGAGAGAGAGAGAGAGAGAGAGAGAGAGAGAGAGAGAGAGAGAGAGAGAGAGAGAGAGAGAGAGAGAGAGAGAACGAACAGAGAGAGAGAACGAACGAACAGAGAGAGAGAGAGAGAGAGAGAGAGAGAGAAGAGAGAGAGAGAGAGAGAGAGAGAGAGAGAGAACGAACGAACGAACGAACGAACGAATGATTTAACGAGTTAAGCTTACAAAGCCCATCCTCTTGCAGGGGTCACGGTGGGGGAGGGGCTGTTCGAAAATGAAGATCAACAAATGCACACAAACCATAAAATGTCAGAAAATAACATCGCGATGGGTAGACCAACTGACGGAAATAATTAACAAACGTCGAAACACAGATGTGATTGTCATTGAGACTTCCAAAAAGTTTATCCGCTCTCAAGGAGATTTCCGTCCTCCACATTTTTGTATTGCCGCTGGAAGTCAGTTGCACATTCAGTCTCTGTCAACAGAACGAACGCTTTCCAGGTTTCTTAACTTTCCTTATAGGTACGACATCATTGTCACTGAGAGTCACGTTCTCTGGTGGGCCGTTCTGTTGGTCATTCGCCGGAGGCCTGTCCTGATCACAAACCACATCACGGCATTCGTCAACACAGTCTTGATCAGCGCTTGGCTTCACTGAACCAAAATCCAAGACCGACTCTTCATCGTGTGCAACTGTCACAGATTCTCTGTCGCACTGTTCCAAATCAATCTCTGTCTGCTTGTCACTGTGCTGTGTTTCTTCTGCAGGTTGGGTTACAGACAGAGGTTGATGGTTGTCACTCTCAAAAACCTCATCACATGCCACACGACTCTCACTGGTTCTATCAACGTGGTAAAATACACTAGGAGGTGTCGGCAGAAATGAACCGGACGGAGAACATAAACTTTCACTCACCTTTTTCTTTTGATTGCTTCTGTCAGTCTCTGCTCTCTGCCTATCCCTGTTCAGCTGTGACGGGCACTTGCGACGACGATACGCCATACCGTGGCCTTGAGTTTGCGTGGTAGGGGGGCTGTTAGGTAGTTGGAGAGAACCGCAGAACGACGACAGTTTGTGTTTTTTTCCCTCTCTATTTGAATGACGACAATGCCATTTTCTTCCAGTGCAGCATTGAGTGTGGCTTCTACAGTGGATGGGAGACCTTCCACAGGCATGCTGAACGACTTACAGTTGATAGCCTACAAGTAGAAATTTTACCGGCGCGGCTGAAATACGTCTTGCCGTTTGCCGAACAAGGGTGACCACGAGAGAGAGAGAGAGAGAGAGAGAGAGAGAGAGAGAGAGAGAGAGAGAGAGAGAGAGAGAGAGAGAGACACTATCTAAACAGTACCAAAAATACAAGCCTAATCATTCCAAAGTAGTCATATACTTACAACATCTGGAAACATGGTTTCAATTTATCCAACAGGACATCAAAATGTAAAAATAAATAATATAATAAACGTACACTGAAATGCTGGTGAAGTGTTCAAGAAGAAAGACATGGTGTAAATCAGTAATTGTTAGCATACACTATAAGTTTAGATCATGTATAGCATCACATTCAATTGTTACGAAATCTGACGAGAGCAGCAGCTTTGGCTATTGAAATGGGGCTGGCTGTGACATTAATTATACATTACGGACAAAAAAAGTACAAACTGCCACAGTTTCCATGTGTCATACACCACAGAAATTTACAATCGCGGTTTGTGTGTGTGTATGTGTGTGTGTGTGTGTGTGTGTGTGTGTGTGTGTGTGTGTGTGTGTGTGTGTGTGTTAGGCTAGATGCTCTATTGTTATAATATTTTTTCGAGGAGATTGCTGCATTGCTTTATTTGACGTTGTATCAAAGCCGCTGTATATGCTGTGGTGTCGAATGCCAGGAGTATAGCGCTGTAGTATTCGTCCAGTGTTGAACCAAAACAATGTAAAGGAACATTTACAAACAAACCTTTAATTGCTACAAGGCAAAAAGGCTAAATCTTCTCTTCCTTTTGAAATAGAGATTCATTACAATGCATATGTATGTCCTTCACACTTCTTCAGCCATCATGAAAACGAAACTACTACCTGTGAGATTTATGTTTTCCTCCCCAGCGTTTGTCATTCGAGTCAATTGTAGATCGAAAAAAGTTCTTTTTACACATTTAGTAGGCAAACAGAGAAAGTATGTTGCCATAATCATGTTTCTGGCTGAATTTGAAACAGGAAAAGACATGGGTTATAACTATTTACTGAAGTATTTAGTGCGTTTCCTATAATCCAATCTATGACAAAATGGCGGAAACCATTTCAGCCCACTAATTTGCATGAATGCATTCCCTTGCCTAATGCAGCCCACAACGCTTCTGACTATGCAGCGTCCTGTTCTAATCTACCCAATACCAGTACCATCTCCATATTTCCCTGGAGTATCAACGTAGAAGGAGAGAAAGGAGGAACAAAGACGGATGAGAAGGGGAGAGGAGAAGACGTCTGAAGAGAGACTGACAGAAATGAACGGAGAAAAAGACGGTGGAATCGAGACCCTGAATACCCACGAAAGTCAAGTCCAACACGTCCGACGATATTATTCTGCCAGCAAAAGTATATCTCTGATGATCTTTCGGTAGGCACGCCACAAAGGATATATTATCAGCAGAGCTAACTCACACTGTCAGGAATCTCACACAGAAGTGAAAGACAGTATACACAGTGGAATTTACGAAAACGCAGAGCAGTGAACTGCTATGGAAACCATCATCAAAGTAAGCGTTTTCAGCGTGTGTGACTAATGTAAACTTGATTTATGTCCTCTGTTTTGCATCCACAGTTGATCTGGATTGTGTGTATGTTAGATCAAACGCGCACGCACACACACACACACACACACACACACACACACACACACACACACACACACCATAGCCACAATGAATACTGAAACCTGATGGTGGAAAAAATGGTGACAGATAAAAGGAGTAATCTGCATAAACTGATCGAAAACTGACACTGTAAAAAACACCAGAGGAAAAGCGTCCAAGTCAAATGTCAAATGCATTCAAGTTGGACACATATGAATACATATATGCATTTGCCCTAGATAAATAACCGAGCTGTCTCTGTAGTTGTCTCTGTTCTGAGGGTTCTGTGTTTTGAAAACTGGCCGCCATCTAAGGTTGAGAGCAAATTACCAAGTTTCAGGTTAGTTGATCTACGTATGCTGAATGCATTTCCCTATCCACGAGGAAACACGAGGGGTGGACACACACACACACACACACACACACACACACACACACACACACACACACGCACGCACACATGCACGCACGCACGCGCGCGTGCGCGCGCGTTGTTCTTCGATTTAACGTCTTTTCACTTTAAAGTGATATTAGACAGGAAGTGAGTGTTTACTTGTATATGTGTATGAGTGTGTAGTATGTATGCGTGCGTGTGTGTGTGTGTGTGTGTGTGTGTGTGTGTGTGTGTGTGTGTGTGTGTGTGTGTGTGCGCGCGCGCGCGCGCGCGTGCGCGCGCGCGTGTGTGTGCGCCTGTGTTTGTGTTAAAAATTACTACATAAGCACAATCCTTAGCAAAAATCAACATTAACAAATCAAACTGCAATAGTCAAAACAAAACAGTCTAAATTATGCAGAAGTCATAAAAACGAGCGAGCCGACTGGACTTATCATTAAGTTCTGAACAAAGTTCAAAAGAAATACAGGTTCTTGGAAAATGCATTTAGATTCATCTTTTCTGAATTTTGATAGAGCTGATTCAAAATAAGGACAAAAGTACAAAATATGTGTTGTTGTACAACTATCAACAGCCCCGCATACACATTGGATGTTTTTTTTATGAACTTGGTTTTGAAAGCGTTTAACCTAAGTCTGTAAAACAGTGAAACAATTTTTTTTGCGGTGTTTTGGGTGTTTGTTGACATTTTTTTGATAAAATGTATAATTCATTAATGAATTCTGTTTTGAAAAAAAAATGTGATCGAGCATTTAAACACACTTTATTGAAGAATTAGGCTTATGTACTTTGGGAAGCATGTACTCTTTATATATCTTTTCAAAATTTTCAAAAGAAGCTTTTTGTAATAGAGAGTAACCTTCTTGTAAACTTAAAAGAATGGGAATCCTTGGATTTAAAAGATTTTTTTTTTGCACCTGCCCGAGCTGTACGATCAGCCCATTCATTTCCAGATATTGAACAATGAGATGGGATCCAGCAAAAATCAACTGCGATACCCCTTGATATAAGAACATGAATAAGTACTTTAATTTCTGTGATGATTTCAGCCCCGGTTTTTTTTTTCGGATTTGTTGATTCTAAAGCTTGGAGAACTGATTTAGAGTCTACACAAAAGAGTGCACCATAGAAATTGAATGGTGTATCAATGACATATTGAATAGCCATAAAAATTGCTATTAATTCAGCTGTGAAAATGGAGAAGTCCTTACCTAGGTAAAAAGATTTCTCAGTTTTTAAAGTGGGGATGACAAAACCACAGCCTGCCTGATTGTCTAATAAAGAACCATCAGTGAAGATTTTTAGATGATTGGGATAAAAATCGTTCATATGGGATCTAGCTTCATATATGCAAGAACATTGATGTTATCAAGCTTGGACAATTGTGTATAGTTATAATCAAACTTTGCCTTAAAAAGCTCCCAGTTTGGGATGGGACTTACTGGAAACGCACAGCTAATTTCTTTTGATTAGTGTTTAATTTTGTCAATAGTTTAGAAGAAAATGTAAGAATAGTTTTATTAGATCGGATACGTTTTGCACGCTTAGGAAAATGAATATCGGACCTAATTTCAGTTCCCATTTGGTTTGAATTTTGAATGGTAGAGCATCTTAAAATGTATTTAGCACAGGCTAATTTTCGCTGCTGATCATCAAGAGGCAAAACCTGCTTCATCATGATAAGATCCTATGATGGAACCATGAAATGGAACGCCAAGGGCTATTCTATATGCTTTACAATCTATGCTCTGCAGTTTTTTTCAATAGATATTTTGGAGCACTAAAGAATACCTCTTGTGCATACGACAATTTAGATCTAACTAAAGCAGAGGACAAATGAATTAATGTATTTGTCTTGACCCCAGCTTTGTTTGCTTATGACTTTTAGAAGGTTCAATGACTTTCTTGCTTGATTTACAGCATGTTCTAAATGCAGGTTCCAAGAGAGCTTAGACGTTATGTAAACACCAAGAAATTTAATATTTGAAGCGTATTTAAGTGTGGTGTTGTTAACTTTGAATTCTGGAGCATTGTGAACATATCCACTTGCATCGAATAGCATCATTTGAGATTTTTGAGGTGATAGCTTAAAAACCATTTTCAGACATATACATAGCAATATTATCTAGATCATATTGATATGCTCTTTTTACAAAAATTATAGACCTTTTTGATGTTTTCTTTTTTAAAGTAACATTCATCCACAAACAGATATCATCAGCATACTGAATGAAGTTACTTTTTTTGGAGATAGATATTGGTAAATCGTAAGTTAGGATATTAAATAGAATAGGAGCAATAACAGAGCCTTGAGGGATACCCATATCAAGAAATCTCTTAGAGGAATAAAATGTGACCAATTCTTGTTTGGATACTTCTGTTGGCCAAGAATGTTTTAACATAGTCATAGATATGACCAGAAAGCCCTACCGTTTTTAACTTGTATAGTAATCGTTCATGCCAAACCTGATCGTATGCCTTATTTATATCAAAGAATGTGGCAAGAACATTTTGTCTTTTGGCAAATTGTTGTTTGATTTGAGTTGTTAATTTCACTAAATGATCAATGGTTGATCTGCCTTTTCTAAACCCTCCTTGGTTTACAGGGATAATCCCATGTTTTTCGCAATGATAAGACAATCGATTTAAAACAATTTGCTCCATTAATTTGCATACATGAGACGTCAGAGAGATAGGTCTATAACTATTTACATCGTGTACTGGTTTGCCCTGCTTTAAAATAGGACTATAATTGAATCTCTCCATATGGATGGGATGTTACCTCAATCCAGCATTTACTAATAATTCCGTGTAAAAACAACAAAAAGTTTTCTGGAAGATGTTTTATCATCAACTCATTGGAAATGGCATCCAGACCAACAGAAGTTTTCTTGGTCTTAGGTAATGAACTGATAGCAGATAGTAATTCTTGGAAAGTAATTTCAGCATTCAAGTAGTGATAATTATTTTTCTCAGGGTCATTGTATATGTCATTTTGTGATTGATTTTGCCTCAAAGTTCTGCATTTGTCTGATAGACTATTGTAAGAGCTATTCTTTACAAAGGTGTCAGCAAATGCCTCAGCTTTTTGATATTCTGAAGGAAATTGTTCATCACCTAGAATAATTGGATACTCTGGTAGATGAATCCCATTTTTCATTTCATGGATCTTTTTCCAAATTTTACTTTTATCTTTATGGTCACTTATTTCATTAAAACAAAACGTTGACCAATAGTTGCTTTTAGCACTTTCTATAACTCTGTTTCTTTGGTTTTTAGCAGATTTGACAGGAACACTGCCTTTCACTTTTTTAACTTTAGCATACAATTTAAAGGTGTTCTTGTTTTTGTCTACAGCATTTTTACACGAATCTGTCCACCATACTTTACCAACGTGTTTCGAAGAGTTTGACACATTAATTTTAGGAATTGCTTTGCCTGCAGCATTTAAAACTGCCTCTGTAAAATGAGAATACATAGATTCAATGTCTGATTTATCAAAAGAACTGACATCGTAAGACCTTAGAACAGATTCAAATTTGGCCCAGTCAGCTCGTTTATAATCAAATTTTGGAATTTTATCCTTTACATCATTGTGCTTAACTTCAAATCCTCTAAAAGTAAGAAATAGGAATATGATCACTTCCCAAAGTGTTATCGTGTAATTGCCACTTGCAGCTAGGAACTAACTTTGGAGAGATTAGGGTCAGATCGATTGCCGATGGTTTGTGGCTGGGAACATCAGGCAGTCTTGTGACACTTCCGTCATTTAAAAGAAAAAGTGGAGAATCTGAAATATTCTCAACCAAGCGATTAGAGGTTACTTTGACGCAAGATAGATCCCAAAAGGGAGCATGTTCATTAAAGTCCCCTGCTATTAACCATTTATCATTTGTAGTATTTAACGAACGTAGCCAGTCAGAATTGCAATCAATAATACCTTTGGGGAAATACACCGAACGATATTCAAAACTAACGATTTGTCAAATCGGACACGCGCTGCACAAGAATACAAGTTTGTTGTGTCCTTTGGTACAGGCGACTGGATTGGATGGTAAAAATAATTGGTCATTAATATAAATGGCCACAGAAATTTTCGCAGCACAATCACTTCTTGGCACACTGGTGGATAGAAGAAATGGTCCAATCGTGGCAAGTCCTTCTTTGTCACATTTAGAGATTGAAGGATGATGACCATATAAGTGTTGTTCTCAAGATGTTGTTGAAGGTGTATATATATTGGTAGTGATTGAACGGCAATTCCATTGTAGGATACTAATATTTCTTTTTTTTTCCATCAAAAAGTTATAAAGAATAATAATAAAGAAACAGAAGAAAACTGCAAATAAAGCAAAGCACAGTAATAGCCTATTAAAATGAAAATAGACACTTTGCAAACACCAAAAAACTAAAATCAGTGTGGCAATACCTAAAATCTATCAACAGGACAGTGACTAATGTACTATAAACAATCATGCGCGACTATGAAAATGGCAGCCTTATAACAGTCCAACAGAAATACGTAGACAGAAGACTTTCACTGGGCTCGGTAATTGTACAGGTAATCTCGTCCCCGATGTTCCATGCGCAGTAAGAAAGAGTTCCTCCTGCCCTGGTGATATGGACGGGGTGGATTATCCCTGGGACGACGAGAGCTGTAGCGATGACCGGGTTGTCTTTGCTTTCTCCAGTACATGTAATGAAGATGACGACCAAGGTTGCCTGCGAACACGCTGAGACCCCTTTCTGAGGGATGGATTAAGTCCCACATGTACTGAGTGTTGTTGGTGATGTTTTCGTGGGACACGAACGACACGTTATTTTGACCGGAAAGGTTACAATGTATTTCGTCATTAAAGATTTCTCTTTTGATGTTTAGCTTTTTTATCCTAGTTGGGGCGACCTTGCTAACAACAATTCGAGTTTGAGGATAACGCTTTTGTAATTCTTTCACGAAGTTGATGAAAGTAGATGCCTTTTCTTTTTTTGGATCAGATGTGTCTTTGAGATCATTTACCCCAACATGAAGCACAAATACGTCTGCACTGTCGATAGAGTCAGACAGTAAAGCCTTCTTGCATTGATCAATTGTGGTCGTTTTCTTTTTCTTGATATACAATCCATAAGCTGCACCCAGTCTTTGAGCGGATA
>JADBJO010000680.1:362500-365000 GCA_016801955.1 Conus betulinus | reverse complement strand
GCAGCTAGTGAAGGGTTTTCATACTTATGATATACATTTTCCCATTACTTCATCTTCAATTTTTTTTTTCTCAATTCAAATCTTTGCCAAGTCATTACAGTAATGACGGAAGAATTGTTAACCTGCACTGTTTTCCCCCCCACTACTTAATTGTTCAGCATTATATATATATATATATATATATATATATATATATATATATATATATATATATATATATATATAGATTCCAGTCATCATGCAAAACAATCTGACACCAGCACGAAGAGAGAAAAGAAACGAACAAAGGAAACTGTGCGTGTGCAAAAAAAAAAAGCGAACACAAATTACAGCTACCTGAATGTCCGAAAAAAAAAAAAACATGACAAACAGGAGCCTTTATAAATCTTTTTTTTTCCTGATTGTGCAGGGGAGCTCTGTCACCTTTTCTTAACAGCTCTGGTCTTATGTCCCCGGTCGGAATATTTTTTACCGGATATGGAAGAGTTCAAAAGCTAGCGAGAAGAGGTGGGGACATTGTTCCTCAAGGATGAGCGGCGAGGGAGAATCGTACACAAAAAAAGACCTTCTGAATTGAGAGCGTAAAAAAACATATGGGGTTCGTGAGAACAACCAGACATCAGCAAAAAGAACATCGGTGGAAGAAGAATTCAAAGAAAAAAGAAAAAGAAGAAGACGAAGAAGAAGGAGGAGGAGGAGGAGAAGGAGGAGGAGGAGGAATTGAGGAGGAGGAGGAGGAGGAAGGAGGAGGAGGAGGAGGAGGAGGGAAAAAGTCCATTGTCAAGTATAATAGTGTTATACAAGCAGGAAAAAAAAAGAAAGGAAGAAGGATGAAAACAAGGCAGAGAAAAAAGAAGGGGGGGGGGGGGGGGGGAGAAGAGAAAGAGAAGAACGAGAGAAGGAGAAAATAACAATGAAGAACAAGCCAAGAGAAAAAGCACCAGGAAGACAATAAGCCACACTGTCATCTCCCACGTACACACATACGTGCATGTGGACATGTCATACATATTTATTCTTCCAGTCATCTTCGAACACGAGCAGTCCTTTACTGCCTCTCCTGAAGATCGTTCTGTTTTGTGCACGAGACACTGCAGTCTTCTCTCTATCGATTTCCCACCTTATCCCCCCCCCCCCCCCCCCCCACCTGCACCTCCTGCATATACCTTCCCTGCCCAGCGCCCCCACTGTCTCTCTCTATCCATGTCTGCCCCTTTCCCTCCCCGCTCTTCTATTTTGGAAGCTGCAGGCTTTTGTTTTCTTTGGACAGATTCCGGTCATCATGCAAAACAATTTGGCACCAGCATTTCTAAATCTAAACAAGGCAGACAGGAGACATAATTCAGCGCCGGAAAGGGAAAGAGGAAAAGTGTGAAAGGCCACGTAGGCAAAAAAAAAAAATCCATCCTTTTGCGAGTAGCAAAAAATCAATTAATACAAGGCAAAAACAAACACACACACAAACAAAAAGAATAGATATTCGTCTATCACGCACGCACCGGCCTCTTTCGTGCTGAGCTAAGAAATATTAATGGAACATTCTTGTGATGCTTTGTGAAAAAACGTTCTGGTGAAGAAGATATAAAGTTGAACGACAATGACAGTTCCTCTTTCTTTTTGGCTCAGAATATATGTGAGTCGTCGTCGTCGTCGTCAAAATATTCCACGCTTTTAGGATACTATGCAAAACTAAACCAGCCAACCAACAACCAAACAAACATATTTAACATTATTGTGTTAACGTTAACAAAATATTCTCCTGAACGCCAACTTGTAGAACTAATTTGTGTACATAGGTGTTCCCATTTGGAAATAACATGTTTACATTTCGAGCAGTTGAAAATATAGTTTTGCTGCGTGCAGTTGAACAATTATAGTTTTGCTGCCTGTTGTGTGTGTGTGTGTGTGTGTGTGTGTGTGTGTGTGTGTGTGTGTGTGTGTGTGTGTGTGCGTGTGTGTGTGTGTGCTAGAGAGAGAGTGTGTGTGTGTGTGTGTGTAGTGTGAGAGAGAGAGAGAGAGAGAGAGAGAGAGAGAGAGAGAGAGAGAGAGAGAGAGAGAGAGAGAGAGAGAGAGAGATGAAACGAAAATAAGTTCAGAAAGAAAACATTAAATACGCAAACACAGGACATTTTGAATGGAGTTCCTTATGGGAATTGAAAGGAAAAAGGAGCCCCTAAGAAGTCCCTTTCATCGTTTATTGAGACAGCTATTATTCATTACCAGCTTCTGACAAATATCACCCAGCAGACCTTTAAACTTAAACACAGTAGTGGAAGAAGCCGTTCAATACTGGATGAAGTGATATTCTGCAGACAATAATCAAGGAAGAAAAGAAGAAGGAATAAGATTAAGAGGAACGAAAACAAGAACAGGACCAAAAAGGACGATAACAAAACAAAGAACTGTGATCTCTCCCTCCCACCCACCTCTCTCTCTCTCTCTCTCTCTCTCTCTCTCTCTCTCTCTCTCTCTCTCTCTCTCTCTCTCTCTCACACACATA
>JADBJO010000680.1:345000-352500 GCA_016801955.1 Conus betulinus | reverse complement strand
CACGTGGAAACAACTTGTTATGGATAGCGTTAGTAGGCGCTACTCTATCCAGAAAAGCGCCAATGTACGTAAAGAAAGAGGACAGCTGCAGCGCAACAAAAGAGACAGGCACGGAAAGCCGAGCCAGCAATCAAGAGGAGGACTCACACATTCCCTGTCTGAGCTGTCACCGCGCATTCCGTGCACGTGTCGGCGTCATCAGCCAGCTGCGTATCCACAAATCGTCTCACTCCTCTCAACCCCAAGATGACTGAAGAGGTCCTTGTCGACTCAACGGACGAACAGGTGTGAGTGCGTGTACAGGAGGAGTTTTGTTTTGTGCATACGTCATTGCAGCCACACCTTCGATCATCCGCCTCCTCCCCCACTCCCTTCTCGTTGATCCTTTGCCAGAACATCCCACTATTTCTGTACACGTGTACGACCCTCGCCATCCTGAATCTTAATTTCTGGATGCTACGAGCTTTTCAAACCAATTCCACGCATCACGCAAATTTACTTGGCACCAGCATTTCTAAATAACGGCGAGGCAGACAGGGCACACAAGTCAGATAGTGAAAGGTCAGATGGGAAAGAAAAAATGGCTATAGTGCACAAAAACTATGCTCAAACTCTCCTTTGTTTCGTGTGGGTTCGAAATAGTTAGCTATGACACGAACATCTGTCTTGTTTTTCGACAGATGGGCACATCTGTGTCATTATTACATCCATGCAATGAAATGGCTCCACGTTCGCCACAAAAAAAAAAGTGATGACAACGATTCTTTTTTCCCCATTGAAACAAGGTCCTCCATATGGCTGCCTGGATGACAATTCTTTCTGTGGATCTCTCCCTATAAACATGGTGTGTACACATAGTCTTTTTTTGATTTTCTGTTGACGGAATGATGAATTGTTTTGACTGATTGATTGATTTTTGGTAGCATTTATGTACTTATTTATTTATTGGTTTATCTATTTTGCAGTGGGCATTTGTATCTTTTCATTATAAGCAATTATTATGACTGTTTGTTTGCTTGTTTGTTTGTTGTTTCTAGGATAATCAACAAGACTAAAAGTGGTCAAATTGTTGTCAGGCTTGGTGTGCAAAACAAGATTGTATCTAGAGTGTAAGGTCACTAAATGGATCATTCATCATTTTGCGAATCCGTAGTGTGTGATGGATTCTCTCGTCATGTCCAGCGGATGAGTAGACAGGCAGGTCATCTGCTGCTGATGTGGGTCCTCATGTGGGAATGAAAACCAATTCTTGAATCACAAAGTCTTCCACAAATGCTGTATGGAATGGAGTCCTGCAAGGATGGGTCCCGTCTTCTCCGATTCCTCTTTTCCTGGATGGCGACTGCTCTGTTGCGCTCAGATGTCTTTGTGTCCTGGGTACACTGTTGCTTCCACTGTGTTCTGTCAAGGGCGACATCTTCCTAAGAAGCAGTGTCAATGTTCCAGCTTATGAGGTTGGCCTTCGAGATGTCTTTGTATCTCTTGAGAGGCCTTCCTTGGTCACGTTGTCCTTTCTTCAGTCGTTCATAGAGGATCATCTTTGGAATTCTGCTATCCTCCATACGGGCAACGTGTCCTGTCCACCGAAGCTGGCTTTTGATGAGTATACACGTCTTCAGGACCTGTAGGTTGGACACTCTGTCTTGCTATCTGATTCTGCAAATCTTGCGCAAGCATCGTTGATGGAACTGTTCGAGTTGCTGGGTGTGTTGACGTTACGTGGTCCACGTTTCACAACAGTAGAGGAGAGCACTCAGAACCACAGCTCGTATACAGCAACCTTTGTGCGCAGTCTGATGCCATGGTCTTGCCACAGACTCTTTGAGAGTCTGCCAAAGGCAGAGCTGGTCTTTGAGATGTGCAACATCACATCTGTATCCAGAAAGCCGTTTGCTGCTAACAGTGCTGCCCAAAACAGCAGAACTTGTCCACAGTTTTGATCTCTGCGTTGTGGATGACGGCGGGTGATGGTGGTGAAGCACTGCCAGCAACGAATGGTTAAGGATGGAACATGGCCTCTGTCTTACCAAGACTGATTGCAAGTCCAAAGCGTTGACAGGCCCCGCAAAGCGATCTGTCACGCACTGGATGTCTTCGTGGGAGTGCGCGGTCAGTATGTAAGTAAAAAACGCAGAAGTACGTACTGTCTGCAGATCTTTCAAATGATACACCCGAAACAGTTGTGCCTTGAACAGGGTAACGTGCGTGACATCAGCTGAACAAGACAGTCGGTTCAAACGTTCAGGTGTGTTGAGTTCTTCCTCATGCCATCAGATGGACAAAGCGTGTAGTGAGAGGAAACAAAACAAACAGAAATAGTAGAAGATAAGAGCTCACTTCAGTTTCGGTGTTAGGGTGGATGTTGGGTTGAAATGAGAGAGAGAGAGAGAGAGAGAGAGAGAGAGAGAGAGAGAGAGAGAGAGAGAGAGAGAGAGAGAGAGAGAGAACAGTGAGAAGAGAGAGAGAGAGAGAGAGAGAGAGAGAGAGAGAGAGAGAGAGAGAGAGAGAGAGAGAGAGAGTCAGAGAGACAGAGAGAGAGAGAGAGAGAGAGAGAGAGAGAGAGAGAGAGAGAAACAGACAACAGAGAGAGACAGACCAAACAGATTACGTTTGTCTGTGTCACTGAAAGAAGAAGGAGAAAAAACTAAGGGAAGAAACAGACTGCAAGCGGCGCAGTCTCTGCAGACTTGAGGCAATGCAAGAGATCGTCCTCAGCCGCTGCCCACTGATGAGGCAGCACACGCATCCTTCCTGACGCCCTGAGCACAGGGGATTGTGCACAAAGAGTCCTCTTACTCTTCACTGTCACCCCTAACAGCCCTAGCTTTTCTCCTGAGACATCGTTGCGAATTGAGCGTAGAAGATTAGTCCTAAAAGAATGACTGTGTGTGTGTGTGTGTGTGTGTGTGTGTGTGTGTGTGTGTGTGTGTGTGTGTGTGCGTGCGAGTGCGTGCGTGTGTATGAGTGTGTGTGTGTGGGTTGTGCATAGAGATTCCCCTTACTCTTCACTGTCACGCTGAAAAGCACAAGTTTGTCACGTGTGGTGTGTGTGCTAGAAACCGAGCGTAGAGGATTAGTCCTAGAAGAACGTGTGTGTGTGTGTGTGTGTGTGTGTGTGTGTGAGTGTAAATGATCGTGAAGACAAAGATGAATGAGGTTCTTATACTAACCATGTATTCTGAAGAAAGTTTGTCACGTGAAACAACTGACCATAGAGGATTAGTCAAATATAGACAGAACGTCCAGGGTGTCTGTGATCACGTGAAAATGATCGTGAAGAAGGAAAGTCTTCCGTGAACCATTACGAAGAAAGAGAGATAGAGAGAGAGAGACAGAGAGAGAGAGAGAGAGATAGAGAGAAGGAAAGTCTTCGAGGTCACGAGAGAGAAAGAGCGTAGAGAGAGATGAGAGAGAGAGAGAGAGAGAGAGAGAGAGAAAGAGCGTATTCTTACCATGAGAGAGAGAGAGAGAGAGAGAGAGAGAGAGAGAGAGAGAGAGAGAGAGGAATGAAATAAACAACATGTCCAGTGGGGAAGGAGAAGACAGATGTAGGCATGACCGTCTTTGTCGACTCACCAGTGGCTTTCATCCCCCGCGACTGACCAGTAACTGGGGAGCGCGTGCATTCATTGTGACGCTTCGTGCATGAGTGCCTACGGTCAAACTTCGCCCTCGCCCTTCACTGTCACCAGTAATGTTGCTGATGGTTTCACCTGGGACTGCGCCACGAAGTGTTCGAAGAGTGATATTCACACACACACACACACACACACACACACACACACACACATACACACACACACTCACACACACACACACAACACACACACACACACACACACACACACACACACACACACACACACACACACACACACACACACACACACACACACACACATGCTCGTCCGTGCGCGCACTGCCGCTCGCGCGTGTTCAAACACATGTACTAACATACATACATACATACATATACACACATATGTACAGAAACGCGCGCACATGCGTGAATGCAGGAACGAGCCCCGGTGTCGTATAATATCTGGGAACCGTGTTATCTGGGAACGCGTTCCCAGATTTACCGCAATCGTGAAATCTGGGAACGCAAAAAAATGACAAGAAGGCCAAAGATCTCAACTGCACCTAAATAAATTGTTTCCTACCTTATCTCGAAAATCCATTCTTTTTCGTCTTCTTTCTGCCCTTCTGAGCTCTGAAAGACCACGTTTCCCAGATATCACGGGCCTTCCCAGATATCACAGTACATTTTGGGAACGCGTTCCCCAAAAAACTCTGTGATATCTGGGAAGCCTTCCCAGATATCACGTTCCCAGATTTCACCCCTACAGAGGTTGCCATTACGTTCGTCCAAGCGCCCATGAATTTGCCGATACCAGTGACACCGTCGGAATCGAACCCAGGCCCTAGACGTGAAGATGGCATATAAAACAGAGGCAACCATGACAGCAGGGTGTGAAGGGCCACAGAATTCGATACCTTGTGTTTTTAACACTGACTGGTGAGAATGAGGATGAAGAAGAAGATGCTGCAGACTTCTTTTCCGATCTCAGACAGCGTAACAGGGCTGTACTCTACGCTTACTTTCAAAGTATGTTAGAAAAAGGAAATATATTCCAGCGTCAACCAGGCCAGAGAAATATAGACACCTCAATGACAATGTCAGTCAGGATATATGAGCAACACTCTCAGAGACGCATCCATTCAGTGGATGAAAATCGACTGTGTGGTCCCAGTCTTCCCAGCTGAGCTCGCAGCAAAATCAATTCTGGGTGGGAGCCGCTCGGGTCAGAAAGATGGCACATGGCTCTAATGGAATCGAACACACGACCTCCCAGCCGGGAGTCCGCGACACTAACCACTTCGGCAAAGCGGCTGATCTGAAACTACAATTTGGTTGAAGTGTACATAAAGATGTACGCGGATACGCACTGGTAAGTTATTAAAGCAAGTGTATGTCTTCTGTATGTATGTTTATGATTTTACTCCGGTCATCATTTATTAATATTTTACTAGGAACAAAATCCGTGTAATAGTTCCAAAAACAACAACAGTGTCTATTGAGAAAATGGTCCACGGTCTCTTTTGTGTTCTGCAGTTTGGTGTCACCTGTTGAAAGTAATGGAAACTGTAAAAGCAACGACCTGTGTTTTGGGGGGGAAAACATTCACTGCTCAGCATGACATGTTAGACAGACACACTAAAACACCCAGCAAGTAACCCGCCAGGTGGACCCAAACACGCACTAACACACAGATGAAAACCTTCAGGTAACTGAAGCAGCCTGTTGAAAGCCTGAAGAGATGGCAGCAAAAAAACAAAACAAAAAAACCCCCAAAAAACAAACATCAGGAGGAAAAGAATTATTTTCTTGTGCTGTGAAATAAACACCATTTTTCATTGGCAAGAATTCGGTGGAACAGGGGATGTGTGTGTGTGTGTGTGTGTGTGTGTGTGTGTGTGTGTGTGTGCGGGCGTGTGTGTGTGTGTGTGTGTGTGTGTGTGTGCGTGTGTGCGTGCGTGCGTGCGTGCGTGTGTGTGTGTGCAGGGAAGCGGGGGATAGGGGGACTGGGACTGGAGGGGGGGGGGGGGGGGGAACGTGGTGGATGGGAATGGTGTATCAGAATGCTCTCTTCAAACTATTTCTAACTATGAGAGGAGGGAGTGTTCGCAGATCACGTGACATGTCTTCAGTGGCTTTGTCACTTTGTGTTTTTGTTTTTTGGCCATTGAACTAAGCCAGCATTGGCACTTTAGGGGTATTATTGATTTTCACAGAGAACAATGTAATTGTATCGTTACATTTCCTCTATCTGCGAATGCTTTCTTTAGGTTATATGATTATGAAGGTTAAGAACAAAGAAAGAAAATCTACATAACCACTCACTCATCATATATACATTCATTCATCTATCTATCTATCTATCTATCTATCTATCTATATATATATATATATATATATATATATATATATAGAGAGAGAGAGAGAGAGAGAGAGAGAGAGAGAGAGAGAGACAGCAGAGCTGACCACTCGGACTGTTCCATATCTTGTTTTATCTCCCTTGCCTCCTTAAATGGATCCTCAAGCATAGACCCCTAGATTTTTATATTGTTTGCATAATGTTTTTTAGTTTTTCAGCAACTTTTTACCTCTCCACACTTTCGTTTGATTTTATTCTACTACCTTTCGCTGGCTGCTTGGGGGGCTGCTTGGATTATTCTTTGAACCCTTGGTGGTGAGAACACCACAGAATTACGGACTGTGGTGTGTCTCTATTTGACGCCAAGAAACAAAACCACCTTCAGTTGTGTCTTCTTGATAAATTCCGATCCAGCGGATTCAAAGGCCTAGGAACAGGTAACACATACAGATTTGTCTTCGAAAGTGATTGCGATGGAAAGGCCTAGGAACAGGCAACACATACAGACTTGTCTCCAAAAGTGATTGCGATGGTTCTGTTATGATTCAAAGGCCTAGGAACAGGTAAACACATACAGATTTGTCTTCGAAAGTGATTGCGATGGTTCTGTTATGCACCTAGTGAAGGGTTTTCCTTTTTATAATGTACATTTAAAAAAAAAAATCAAATCTTTGCAACATTATTACTATGACGATGGAAGAATTCTTAATCAACACTTATATACCCCATTACTTGATTTCTCAGCGCTCTCTCTCTGTATATATGACAGGGGAATGAAAAACAACAGTCTTCTCATGTCTCGGACTTGTATACCTTAAAAAAAAAAAAATCGCTGTTAAAAAGTGTCCTATAAGAGCCTGTTCTCTATATACGGTGCGGGTTTCTCTCTCTATATATATATTTTACAAAATTCAAATCTGCCAAGGGGAGGGGCCGGGCACCGCTCCACAGGTACTTTTGCGCGCAAGGTAACAATGATAATGAAAGGATTCATGCGTTGCGCTTGTGGCTCTCGCTTTGTGTATCTTTATCATATCATTTCTGTCCAGTAATCAAACCAGAAGGCAAAAGCTTGTCTAACAAATTACCTCGCGGAGGAAAAAGTGGAACGCGTGAGTCATTTTATTACATACATGTATTATACAGGTGTATGTGTGTGTGTGTATAATATATATATATCTATCTGTATATATTATCCAAAAGAAAAGACACAAGAACAACAAGCTGTCGCGGTTATAAATGAAATTTTCGGCTTTAGTCGCCTTCTTCAGCACATGACATCCTCCCTCGAGTGCTAGCAGGTAAGGTAGTGAGGGAAGAGACGTAAATATTTCAATATGACGTAATATAAAACAAATTACGTAATAGAATGATACGTAATTCGACAGACGTGTCACAGGTAGTAATTTGATGAATGAAAAGCTCTGTGTGTTTGTGTGTGTGTGCGCGCGCGTGTGTGTTTGTGCGCGTGCGAGCACGAGTATATGCGCTCGTGTGTGTGTGTGTGTGTGAGCACGTAGTCTTGAATTTAATGTCTATTCACAAAGCAGCAGAAGAACGC
>JADBJO010000680.1:337500-340000 GCA_016801955.1 Conus betulinus | reverse complement strand
GAGGGGAGGCGAGAGGAGATGGGATGAGGAGAGAGAGGAGGGAGAGAGAGGCGGAGATTGGAGAGAGAAAGAGAGAGAGGAGAGAGAGGAGGATGAGGAGGGAGTGAGAGTTTGTGAGAGAAGAGAGTTGGTCAGTGGGAGAGAGAGAGATAGGAGTGACGAGAGAGCGAGAGAGAGGACGAGAGTTTTAAGCGAGGGAGAGAGAGAGAGAAGAGTTGAGGAGAGGAAGAGAGAAGGGAGAGAGGACGGAGAGGAGAGAGAGTTTGTCAGGATTTACGCTGAAGAGAGCTAGAGTGGCAACGGTTGCTCCGCATACACCGTGTTTAGGGGGCGGTTTTTTTTTTTTTTGGTTCTTTTCTTTCTTTTTTTTATGGTGTCTCTGAGAGAGAGAGAGAGAGAGAGATAGCGAAGAGAGGGAGAGAGAGAGAGAGAGAGAGGAGAGAGACGAGAGATGGAGGAAGAGAGAGGGAGAAGAGAGCGAGAGAGAGATTTTTTGATTCTCAGTACAATTAAGATGTAATTTGGTTTATTGTTACAATTTCTGATTTTATTATTCTTACAAATGTTAAATGTTTCCCTGTAATTTTTCCTTTAATGTTTTTTTTTTTTTTATGTCTTTCAGATGTTATTTGTATTATTCTCGTTTTCTCATTAATTTATTTAGGTTTTATCCTTAAATGCCCTACCCAAAGAGGTTATGTTGAAAGGAGACACAAACAGCGGCGATTCTTTCCCACGTATGCTAACTATTGAGAAATAAAAATACGACCAATCAATCGGGCAATCGGAAGAGGACTACGACATCAACACTTCAAAAGGGAAAGACAGCCTCAACAGAAGAGTGAGAAAAATTCCTAAAGAAAATCCTGGAGCAGTGCCTGTAAAAATCAGAAGCAATCAGTTGGAAGCGAAGCAGGGAATACATCAAGCTCTTTATCTGCTTCCTCTCCCACCTTGACTCGGTCTTGTGCAGGGTTGACCACCTTGTATTCACATTTCATTAGAATCACTTTATGATTTTATCTTTATAGGTCGGTACCACAACAACTAAGCTGACTGTAGACTTTGACCGATACAACTTAGATGGAGGAGGCTCACTTCCCCCATCCAAAATTTGAAGCCGAGACACTGGAAACACCAGACGATGACTGCACAAAGAAAGAGGAAAGAGGTTTGAAAGAAGGAGGAGGGGAGGGGGGGGGGGGGGGGTTACACAATTACGTCATGGTATTATTTGCGTGTTCCTGAACGACATGTTGGCGAGATGAATTACTGGCAATGTGTAGTATAAAACTTGAAAAAAAAGGAGGGGGAGGGGGGACTTTATGTTATGACACCTGTTTAAAACAAATAAACACATGGACAGACAAGCACGAATGAACATTTTGTCGACGATAGTTTTACCTTCCTGCCCCCCCCCCCCCCCCCCCCCCCCCCCCCCCCCCTCTGGCTTTTGCACGAATTTTTGAAAGATGACACACTCAACATGTATGAGAATTTTGATAGACGCTTGGTTACCACCTCACCATTTTATTAATTTAAAAAAAGACAAATTTGAACCATGTTTACGAATGTTTCTTACTTTAGGCTGCCCTCTGCATCGCTACCCTCACTTCCCACTCCAAGTAGAAGATATTTTGTGGCCACTGTGGCTTTAAAATGGATTAATTCCCTGGAGTATCACATTGATGATCATTCTCATGCAGTAACAAATCGCTACATTTTCCTGCAAAATTTAGAAAGAGTGGGGAGTTAGTTGCCGCCAAGGACATTGACAAACAAAGCACAGGACAAGACACGATGCATTTCGACCTCTTGGGTCTTCTTCAAGCAAAAAAAAAAAAAAAAAAAAAAAAAAAACTCACATTTAACATTTAGGACAGTACAAACAAAGAACGAAGAGAGAGACTTATCTGATGTCCATGTGGTGTGCTGTGAAGAATGGCCGCCATTCTTCACAGCACACCACATGGACATCAGATAAGTCTCTCTTCGTTCTTTGTTTGTACTGTCCTATGTGATTTTCTTTTTTTTTTTTGCTTGAAGAAGACCCAAGAGGTCGAAATGCATCGTGTCTTGTCCTGTGCTTTGTTTATCAATGTCCCTGGCGGCAACTAACCCCCACTCTTTCTAAATTTTGCTTCGGTCTCCGCCATCAGTCGCTCCATTTTGATACATTTTCCTGATTAAATAAACAGCAGCATAGTGAAAACTGGATCTATGCATAACTATCTAATGATTTGTAATTTTTTCCCGATTTCTTTTCAGTGAATGTTGGGGGCACAATATAACACCGATAAAAATATGACTAAAGACATGGAAACTCATCAAGGTAAAAAGAGAAAAGGGGCAAGTCGGAAAAGTGTAGACTTCTTCATGACGTTTTAACTGCAGGCAAACAATACAACGAAAAGTTCCTTCATTGTCATATTTACAGTCCTTTACTGATTTTACTCTCCATCCCCCAAACAAAAAAAAAACCCAACCCATTTTTCATAAT
>JADBJO010000680.1:325000-327500 GCA_016801955.1 Conus betulinus | reverse complement strand
AATGTCTTGATATAGTTTGCTTTTTGAGCTGTCTTCATCATTTCATTTTTTACGTATAAGGAAGGTTCTATGATGCATTTATGAAATCTTCTTCAGTGTGAGGCTTTGGTCTGAATCTGAATAAAATATTCTTATTCTTATTCCTGTTCGTAATTCTCTCTCTCTCTCTCTCTCTCTCTCTCTCTCTCTCTCTCTCTCTCTCTCTCTCTCTGAATGCAGGAAAACTAATTCCCAGCATCATCCCTCGTGCTCTTTTTCTATACTCCTCTCCCTACATCCCCTCACCCTCTCCCCCTTCCCCACACCTTTCCTCCAGAAAAGAGGTAAAAGATGAAGATTTTAAATGTCCTGTGCAATTGAAATGCATTTTTCCAGGACGTATTTTCAGTCTTAGTATGGGATATGTAAACATTAGCACTGTACTCCACCGCCGTGTGTTTCCACCTATCATCGCCAGCGTACTTGAGATCAAGCGTTTTATGTATCCTTCGAAAGCAGGGAAAGTTGAGCACTGCCTGCCTGCGTGTTTGTCACGATCTATCCAGATTAAACCAACACAGATGTGATGGTTACCTATAAATTCAAACACACTCTGCCTCTACCTCTGGAATGTGCATATACCTCGTTCGTTTCCACGTAAAGACCATTGTACCTGTGAAGATTCATGTGCATACACTCTGCTGACATCCTTTTAGTCTGCAATGATATTGACCTAACCTCTATTTCAAAACCCGAATCTTACTCTGGTCTACTACAAGCTCTCACGCTATGTATCTGACTGTCACAAACGAACAAGGCCAACAGCATCGGTAAGCAGCAGCTGACGCTTATGACACCGTTGCTGCTGTGAGCTGTGTTTGTTAACAGCACTATTGTGAACTTTCTTTCAATCCCTCCTTTCTTCTCTTGATATCAGAAAGCGATGCCTTAAAAGTTAGTTAGAACTGAGAGAAAGGGTGCACTGGTTGCTGGTCTATTTTGATGATTGATGGGTACTGCGTCGTCGAAGGTTACTCTGTCAGGTGGATGGGCTTCACATAGATTGATATGTTTGCTGATCTTGAGCCAGTCATTGCGTTTGATTAGGATGAACGATAGTGAAAACAAGGGCACCTCATAAAAAGATAAAGTCAATAGAAATGACAAAAGAAAATAGAGCAGTATGTAGTTATCTAATAGTTTGTTGTTGTTGTGTGGTGGTGGTGGTGATGGTAGTGGTGTGGTGGTGGCGTGGTGGTGGTGGTGGCGGTTAGAGCTGTTTTCTGTGCCATCTCCTGTGCCACCTCAATGACACTGCACTCACGCCGTTCATTCCATCTACCCACCCACACCCCTCTCCACGCCACAGTCGGACCCATCCTGCTGCAACTCTGCAACCAGCAATCCACAGCGAACAGTCAACATCAATCTGTGAAGACGCAACCCACTGCAGGAAACTCTGCACTGCCGCCGAGTCATCACGGTGCTGCTCAGTGGCGCCTGTTCTGATCAAACATACGCAGGGCGCCGCCTAGTAAACCTTCTACTGACGACAATAATTGCTTCTTCGCGGAGCCAGCGTGAGTGAGCTTTCCCTCCAGAGGGCGCCACCACATCCGTCCAACGACAGACAGGCCCAATATTTTTACCAGTATGGGTAACCCTAACGGAATCAAACCAAAGCCGCATGCATGGAGCGGTTATCAAAACTGAGGTCACGGTGAGAACACGGAAAGAAGGGCCACACAATCTGATGGGTTTTTTTTTCATACTAGTCAATGAGGATTCTGACAATGATGCTACAGATTCCCATTTCCAAAATGAGACGTTATCTTTCATAATAAATCTTAGCGTCAACCTGACCCGAGAGATACAGACACCTGCAGTGTTGGTCAGAAACTTTGAGCAACACTGTCAGAGACGCTTCCATTAAGTGGATGAAACTCAATTGTGTGATCCCAGTCTTCGCAATGGAACCCCGCAAACAAACACAGCTCTGGGTAGGAGCTGGTAGAGGCAGAAACATTTCACATATCAATAGCTCTGATGGGAATCGAACTCACGACCTCCAAGCTGAGTGTCCATGATACTAATCACTCTGCCATGGTCGCTAGTGATCTTCATCCAATGTGTTTCCAAAGTCCTTTGTTTTGTTGTTTTTTCCCACTTACACGTGTGTGTGTGTGTGTGTGTGTGTGTGTGTGTGTGGGAGGGGGGGGGGGGGGGGGGTGATGGAGGGGGAGCGTGTGTGTGTGAGTGTGTGTGTGTGTGTGTGTGTGTGTGTGTGTGTGTGTGTGTGTGTGTGTGCGTGCGTGCGTGCGTGCTTGCGTGTGTGTGTGTGTGTGTGTGTGTGTGTGTGTGTGTGTGTGTGTGTGTGTGTGTGTGTGTGTGTGTGGTTTGGTTGGTTGATGGTTATTTGTGTCACTTTTTCCCTTCTCACATAGCTCATTTCGCCCTTCGTTTCCCCAATACACGCGATTTTTTTTTTTTTTACTGTTACCGTGCAAGTCATCATCAACAA
>JADBJO010000680.1:317500-320000 GCA_016801955.1 Conus betulinus | reverse complement strand
ACAAAAAAAAAAAAAAATACAGAAAGAATGAAAGAAAATGAATTGGAGAAAGAAAGAAAGAAAGAAAGAATGAATGAAAGAAGAAGAAGAAGAAGAAGAAGAAGAAGAAGAAGAAGAAGAAGAAGAAGAAGAAGAAGAAGAAAGAAGAGAAACAGACAGACAGAGACAGAAACAGACACACAGACAGAGACAAGCAGAGATGAAGTTTGTATTACTGTCATTTAGGGAGGAAGAAGAATGGTAGATACCAGATGCGAGAAAATTATATTTAAGCTGTTCTGTATTCTTGACGTACTTTGGACAATGTGTGAACTTCGGCGATCAGATTTTGGAGAAAATATTTATTTTATCATTCATTCATTCATTCATTCATTCATTCATCCATCCATTCATTCATTCATTCGTTCGTTCGTTCATTCGTTCGTTCGTTCGTTCGTTCGTACGTTCGTTCGTTCGTTCATCAGTGCGTTCGTTCGTTCCTTTGTTCGACCTTTCGCTTGCTCGTTCGTTCGTTCGTTCGTTCATACATTTATGCATATATACATCTGAATTTAACTGTTCTATACACAACCAATCCAGTCTCATGCCGTGGTTCCCAGCATCAGTTGTCCCCAGGTCAATATCAGGCCGTCATAAGGTCACCCATCAAAAGAGATCCTGCGCTACCGTTGAGTCGCTGGTGGTGGTGAACAGTACCACTTCCTTCTATGCGTAGGACGATGCCGGTTGAATCCCCCCCAAAAAATGACAACGATTGCTTAATCGCAGATCGTGGCTGCTTGAGGATCCTCACTGGAGTGGATCGCGCAGTCATGTCACCTTAACGTGTCTCTTCCGACAGGATTTGATACAATCTCACCACGGACATGGATGTGGATGCCAAATGCAAACTACGAGCGGGGCATGAAAGGTATATGAAATCGTAATCTGTTTGTTTGCTCGTGGGATCTATGGAAATGGGAAGCTAATGATGATGACCCTGTGGAGCCCCAGATAGTTCTGGAATCATGATTTTTTAGGAAGTCATTTAAAAAACAAAATCGTGAAAATCCACTAGCAACGACTTTGCCAGCTGCCGATAACGTCCTGATTTAAACACTCAAGAAGGCCGTGCTGGTATTCTAGGTGTTTTTTTTTTTTAATGAATCTCTCTCTCTCTCTCTCTCTCTCTCTCTCTCTCTCTCTCTCTCTCTCTCTCTCTCTCTCTCTCTCTCTCTCTCTCTCTCAGCCATCTTGTTCTCTCAGGTCAAGAGCTGTCTAAGAAAAATAGCAGTAAAGTAAAATAAAAATGAAATGAAATTAATTAAAATCAAATAAAATGACCACTTTGTGTTCCCAACATTCACCCCACCTCCACCCCCGATTACCCCCAAGGATAATTCCACCACCAAGTTTCCTGTTATTAGGAATTCCACGTCATTATCTATCAGAACCATTCAAACATTGAGCACCTTCAAACTGAAGTTACGACTTTATTTCGTGAAAAAGAAGAGCTAGCTTATCATCCGTAGAGCAGAATGCACGGGACTGTTCATTTGTTACGCTTGTAAAATTGCTTAAAACTTCGTGTGCATATGTGTATGATTTGTTTTGAGCCTTTCCTATTGAAAAATGCATCCTTCTCTTCCTCCTCCTCCGCCTCCTCCTCCTCCTCCCTCCTCCTCCTCTTCTCGTCGTCGTCGTCGCCCTCCTCCTCTTTCTCCTCCTCTCTCACCATCATCATCATTACAATCATCATCATCATCATCATCATCATCATCATCACCATCATCATCATCATCATCATCAACATGAACACCATCTACCTCACAATCGTCATCATCATCATCATCATCATCATCAGCAGCAGCATCATCAGCAGCAGCACTATCATCACCATCATCATCACTATCATCACCATCAGCGTCGTCGTCGTTGTCGTCGTCGCCATCTCTAATTTACTTTTCCATTAACCATGAAACACACGGAACAGTCAGTAATATAACTGGTGAAAAAACCCGTATAAACCGACCCAACAGATGCCAGACATCGACAACACCTTAGACAAGACCTTTAAACAAACCAATATTGGCTGACATGCACACAAAGGCAGGCAGAGTCTGGCAGAACTCTTGAGGAAATCTCCATACCGATCTAATATCTGGTGAACAGCAGCTCGGCGTACAAACGTCGGAAAATGGACAGAGAGGAGTTATTGGCCGAAGAGCAGCCAGAAATAGCCGCAGACTAGCGCTACAGCTTGAGAATAATTTTCTCAAGACTTTCTTTGACATGTGTGCGTGTCGGAGAATTGAGAGTACGGAGACACCAAACCACAGTTAGGGAAGGTACTTTTCCCTCTCTTCGTCCCAGGCACCAACCCTACACCAATCTGTCGAATTGAACTGTTTTTACTTTTCTCTCACGTTTTGCTTCTAGAGCTCGGGGAAGGGGATTGGGGTGAGGATGGGGGTGGGGGTGGCAGCGATGGGAGTGGGAGGGGAGAGAAAAGGGAGGGGTG
>JADBJO010000680.1:292500-302500 GCA_016801955.1 Conus betulinus | reverse complement strand
ATCTTCTCCTTGTTTCTCCTCTCCATCTCTCTTCTCCCCAATCTCTCGCTCTCCTCCCTCTAAACTTGTCTCTCTCTCTCTCTCGCTCTCTCATAGTCTCTCTACGGCCCACTCTCTCCTCTCTGCTGATCTCTTTCTCTCCCTCTCTTTCTCTCTCATCTCTCCCGGCTCTCGCGCTCGCTCCTCTCTCAACCACCAATCTCACACTATCTCATCTCGTCTCTTCTCTCTCTTCTCCAGTCTCTGAAAGGAAAGACTCTCCTCTCTCTCTCTGTTGTTTGAAAATTTAAAACTACTTGAAGGCCTGATATACTTGCCACTTTGTCTGAGCTGCTGTGTTCCTGCCCATATCTAGTTTGGCGGCCTGTATCCCACTCCTGCCCATCATGTCCCAACACTCCTACCTAACAGCCAAAAAATGAGGGGGGTGTCGGATGCCATTTATCTATGGCCCACTGTATATAGACTTATGGGTCTGCAGAATCCGCTCTCTGTCCACGCAACTCTCAACGGCAAGTCTTTCTCTGCTCCAGTGGCACACAGATGTGCTATATCACAACAATAACAACATCTGCAAGGCTCTATGTTAAACACTTTGTTCAGGAGAAAAACAAAAAACAAAAAAAAACAAAAAAAAAACTGATCTCTTTTGCTGGACCCGTTTCAGGGTTATTCGCCCACTTCCCCCCTTCAAGCCTATGGGCGGTGGCAAAACATGTTTCATTAAGCCACTCGCAGAATTTCCACGCAACGGAAACGCGCAAGAACCTCTCCCCCTCCCCCTGGGCCCCCCCCCTCCCCCCCCCCCCCACCTGTCTGCTATTAGTCTGTTGACATCACATCACGGGGTGCATGTGACAGCGTGTAAAGTGGAAAGTGCCACGAGGGACGCCCAATCAGATTAGAGAGCTGCCGGGCGGGAGGGAAGGGAAGAGAAGGCCTTGCCGATGTTCACGTGCAACAGTCAATATGCGTGAGCCACATGATTTGATAGTGCGTTGCCTTGGATGAACATAAAGTAAATGGAGAGAGAAAGCAGAGGGGTGGCTGGAGAAAGAGGTTAACGCTGTGATAAGGACATTTCTGAGAAGGAAGGAATTCTATTTTATGTCTCGTCACACATATAGGTGATTGCAGACACTAAATAACATAGTGTTTACAATTTTAAACTATATACTGTTCCAAAAAAAACAAAACGCATGGGTGCTAATTTCAAGTATTTCCATATCCCAGAAGCCAAAATCAAATTGTAACCGCAGTAAATGTTCTCCGAACTGTTTACCTTGTATCGAGGTCAAAAGTTTAGCTATGTATACAGTACGCACGTGCGCCTCGGGGCGAAAATGTTGGATTTGACCTTTTTCTGGCCGCGTCGTTACGGTTGAGTGGATTCCCACAAATATTGGTGAATATTGTGCTCACACATAGGCCGAGGAAATCCAGTAGAAAGGGACAGATTTTGCCTATGCGTTTCTCGGAAAATCAAACAACAAAAATGCCCCCTTTGAGGAGAGATGACCGTTGGACTGCTGTTGGGCGTCTCCAGGCAGGCCAGAGCCACCGTCAGGTCGCACGTCAATTCAACGTTGCTCAGAGCACCCATCACCAGGCTCTGGGCCAGGTTTCAAGACACTGGCTCTGTGGATGACTTGCCTCCTGCTGGTAGACCACAGGCCACAACTTCAGCTCAAGACAGGCTGATACTGCTGCGACATCTCCGAAATCGGTTTTTGACGGCTAGAACCAGTGCCCAGGAGCTCCCTGGACCCCGCCGAGTGTCGGACCAGACAGTAAGAAACCACCTGCACGAGACCGGTCTGAGGTTGCAGAGACCGCTGAGAGGAGCGTCCTTACCCGTCGCCACCGCCAGAAACCGTGTGTTGTGGGCAATCAGCACCGTCGCTGGACCGTCTGGAATCACTGGAGACACATGGTCTTCAGTGACGAGTCGTATTTTCTTGTCCAGCGGTATGACAGGCGGAGGGGGTGTACAGGCGACAAAACAAACGATACGCCCCCAACTGTGTGGATGAGGCACCACCCCACGGTGGCGGAGGTGTTATGATGTAGGGGGCCATCAGTTTCTGGGTCAACGAAGCCGCCTGTTTCACGTCCAAGGCTGCCTGAACGCCCAGCCCTATGTGGACGAAATTCTGCGCCCAATGTGCCCCCCCCCCCCCCCTCCCCCCCCCCCATGACAACGCCCGCCCTCATGCAGCTAGACTCACCACCGAGTTTCTCACCCATCACGACGTCCACGTGCTGCCCTGGCCGCCCAACATGAACCCTATAGAACATCTCTGGGACGAGCTGGACAGGCGCGGGGCGTGGACGACGGGAGGCGCCGGCGAACCCCCAAGACCTGTTCAACGCCTTGCCGGAGGAGTGGGACGACCTGCCACAGCGGCTCATCAGGCGGCTGATCGACTCCATGGCGCGCAGGTGCAGGGAAATTGTCGCTGCCGAAGGTGGCCACACCCACTACTGATGGCGGCCCTCAAAAACATTATTGTTGTCTTTAATGACCGATTTGACGGTCTTCTTTGGTTTTTGGAATGTATTGTTTTGTATTCATGTCATTTTGCACGATGAAATTTTGCTTAATAATTTTTTGTGATTAAAAAAAAAAATTAAAACCCTTTTTTTTTTTCGTTAAACAGCCTATGCGTTTCTTTTTTGAACAGTATATTATCATAAAAGAAGAGGAGAGGACGATATGGTTACATAGAACAAAAATAAAGGATAGATGATTTATATGACAGTAATTATGAAAAATCAGACAAAAATAACTAAAGTAATCTAACTTACGATTATGATTATAAAATGTTCCTTAATGGACTTACGATTATGATCATAAAATGTTCCTTAATGGATTTTCCAAAAGGTTTCTCGTTAATTTAACAAGAGAAACAACTGGCGACGAATCTAAAAAGTCAAACACATTAACATGCCCAGTGTCAGCACTTGGTATAAAACCATTCAAAAAGGGTTTCGTTAGTTCACAATTAAAAAATCGCATGTTGAACTGAAAGATCCCCACGACATACACACTTAACAGTCTGGCAATACATGGTTCGTAGGGAATTACATAAAAGTCTAAAAGTCAGGCTTGAAACCGGTCGGCTAATCGACACAAAGTTTGACAGAGTTTGCTGAGGAGGTTTTGATGAGGAACTGTATTGACTCCAGAAATCCCTCTCGATTATATGACTAATTTCCTTGTGTGACAAAGGACAATCAACCTTAATACTACCTACTATATTCTTTGCTCCCCTTTTTGCTGCTCTATCTGCTTGATCGTTAAAAAAAGGAGGTGTGCGATGAAACCCAAGAAAATACAACATTAGTACTTTCATGTAAAGACAGTGCAACATGTACTTAATCTCAATAATAATTCCTCTCTCTGTGTATTTTCAAAACAATGCACACTTTTAATACTGACTGTGAATCAACACAAAAACAGGATATTAGATATTGAGACTGGCAAGGAAATTAAATAATTTAATGCCATCAGGACAGCAACAAGTTCAGCTGTAAATATGGAATGACCCTTACCTAAATAATATGATTTTTCAGCTTTGAAATCTGGAATTACAAAGCCAGATCCCGCACTACCATCATCAAGAACTGAGCCGTCAGTGTATACTTTCAAATAGTTGGTAAACTTTTCTTCCATGTCAATTTTGACAGATGCTGCTAACACATGCGGCGACATCGCTTTATTTAGATCAGAAGATAAAAATGTTAACTTTTACTTCCGTTAGTTCCCAAGGGGTTACCGGTGGAACCAGTACGCGAGGCGCTACCTCGTGTGGGTTAATCTTTGATGAATTAAAAACGTCTGAAACATATGAACGAAGCGTCTCTAAATTTGAATTTTTCTGTGCATTTTTCGAAAAAAATCAATGTCGGATCGTGTATTTAACTCTTCAAGGTCGTCCACAGCAATCCGTCTCACTACATATTTTACAGAACTTATTTTCCTTTCTTCATCAAGTGGCAAAAGGCCTGCTATCTTATAAGCTTCAGAGGACTTAGTGTGCACAGGTACACCCAGGGCCAACTTTACAGCTTTACTGTCAATTCTTTGAAGTTTCTTTAAATGCGATCGCGGAGCAGAAAAGAATACTTCCCTGTCCGTAAGTCAATCTTGATCGTACAAGACTGGTTGCTAAATGCAACAAAACTTTGGGATCCTGTCCCCATGGAGAGTGACTGACAATTTTTTTTAGAAAATTGAAACTTTTAACCGCTTTAGTAACAATCGAGTCAATATGTTTTTTTTTTTTCCAGTTTAGTTTTGGTGTAAGTAGGACACCTAAAAAATTTTACTTCAAGTTTATAAAAAAAATTTCCCGTCCTCCCAGAAAGAATGTAGGCAAGTTACTTGGGTTATATCCATTGTAAAGAGAACCAAATGTGTCTTTTTCAACAGAGAATTGAAAACCGTTCAAATGCATATAACTATTTAATTTATCCGGCTCGTTCTGAAAGAGCTTCTGAATATAATTTATGTGAAGTCAATTTGTTCTTTTCTTTAAAGATACATTAATCCATATTGCATTTGTGAGACAGAGGCAAAGACAGTAACAGATTCATCATATTATTTATAAACCAACCAACCAACGGGGGACATATCAAGGCTTCTGTGTTGCACTAAAAGTCGATTCGTACTCTTTAAGAAAGATGTTGGGAACAGCGCAACAGGCTGTCGTCCAGTTTGCATTCAAGTTATCACGAACCAGTGAAGATATTAGAATTCAGCTCATGTTCTTTACAGCCCAGCCAGTCACAATGAGCCATATCAGGGCTGCCATCCTGTCAAGGATGCTTGGAACGGTGCCATGGGCTGGCATCCACTGTCAACTCAGAGCGTTACAGGGCAGAGAACACATAGTATCGACCAGTATCCTCCAAACACTAGTGTTAGCTAGCTCCACTTTCTGTCCACAGTGAAGATGACATGAATGCAAATACATACACAATTTCGTAGACCAGACGCCAGAAAAAAAAAAAAATCATCATTGTCATCATCATCATCATCATCATCATCATCATCATCATCATCATCATCATCATTACTATCATCATTATCATAATCATCATTATCATAATCATCATCATCATCGCATTCATCATCATCATCATCATCATCATCATCATCGCCACCACTGTTATATACATCATTCTTATCATCATCATCATCATCATTTTTATTATTATTAGTATCATTGTTAATTTCATCATCACCATCACAGTCGTCGTCATCATCATCATCATCATCATCGTCATCAACAACACAAAAACAACATTACGTTATTACAGAAGGACTCTTATCCAGGTCACTCAGATATTCGATTCACAACCAGGAAATATGTAAAAATCTCATTCTGTTTGTCTTTCCTTCTCCCCTATGTTATACACACACACACACACACACACACACACACACACACACACACACACACACACACACACACACACACACATCTCTATTCATTGACGGTTTTCATTTGATTTCTAAGTCATTCCAATATGTTCCGTCATGTAGCGCATGGAACAGTCAGTGATGGACTTGGCGAGAAGCTCGTATAATTCGATCCAGTATGCTCCAGACATCAACTGCTCTTTAGACAAGAACTTTAAAAGAAGCATACGCACACAAAAACATGCCCACAAAGGCAGATGAAGTCTGACGTACACACTGAGGAAATCTCCATACTGATCTAATATCTGGCGAGCAACATTTCGGGGAATAAAACCCCGAAAGGGACCGGAGAAGTTATCGGTTGAAAAGCAGACACGAACAGACGCAGAATAATGTGAAAGAGTTTGAATAATAATTCTCTCAGGCTTTCTTGGACATATGTGCGTGTCGGTGAATTGAGAGTATTGAGACACTAAACAGAAGTTAAGGAAGATAGTTTTTCCATCCCTGTTACCAACTGTACAGCCAGTTGGACGAACTGAACTGTTTTTTTTTTTTCTCCCCCGTATTTTTTTACCCGGGGGGGGGGGGGGGGGGGGGGGGGGGGCTGCGGGGGGAGGGAGGGGGAGGGAGGAAGAGAGGGGCGTAATACCAATTCCCTTGAGTAAGACGCCCAGAAGCAAATAGCGGGAGAGTTCGGCTTCGGAACGCATGGACGTGAGTTCACATGTCAGGTTGGCTTTAAAAACCTCACACTCCATCCGAGCGGTAAATGGGTCGTGATTCAGCGCAGGGAAGGTAAGGGCTGCATGGAAAAGGGGTGTCTTCAGATATCCGAACTGCCGTACTTGGGAACTCGTTGAAAGTTAACCCGTTCACTTCTGTTAGGGGATTTTGTACCCTAACGTCTTCTCTTCAGCCCTGAACGTGATCTTTATGACCCTTTATGCCGGCGAGTCTGTACAAAATCGACATTTAACACATTTTTTTTTTTTCTGAACACGTTCTTTTAGGATCTGCAATCACGCATTCGCTCTGATTGTTCGGTTGAGAGGTTGAGAGAGAGAGAGAGAGAGAGAGAGAGAGAGAGAGAGAGAGAGAGAGAGAGAGAGAGAGAGAGAGAGAGAGATGCAGTCTAGATAAAAGTGATGTCCATGACTGTTACACAGCTTCTTGTCATTGGGTATAAGGTTTTCAAGGTGATCCACATCAACGAAAATAAAACTGGAGCAATATTGAAATGACTTATCTGAGAATCAGACTGAGAGGAAATCTAGAGCCTTTTGCATCCTGAGCTTCTACAAAAACTGACATTGATGTATCTCGTAGTCAAGGCGACTCGTGAAGTGTATAGAAGAAGTAGAGTTACTTTATTTACTTAAGTGTGTATTTTTTTCCCGTAAAACATGTGGTATTCAAGACATACAAAACCATTTTTTTTTCCATGCTTCATACTAAAAATGACAACAAAAACAAAAATACACCGCAAAGGCAAGATTTCCTGCGCAGCAGTACATACGAAAAAACACACTGTAGGTGGGAAGTTTAAACTTCAACGATAACCTCTTCTCTCTCTCTGTGTCCTAGTGCTGTTCCGAAAAAGCAAACAAGCGATGTTGGCTTGCAGTTATTTCACTGAGGTTGGTCAGAACCTGCGTTTTGGTTTATGTTCATTTTGTAATAATACTCTTGTTTTTCAGTTCATGTTGATTTGTAATAGTGCTTTTATTTTTGGTCGACATGTGTTTGTTGATTTTGTTTGTGATTGTTCGTTTGTCCTATAAGAAAAGTCATGGAATGTGTGTGTGTGTGTGTGTGTGTGTGTGTGTGTGTGTGTGTGTGTGTGTGTGTGTGTGTGTGTTAGAGAGAGAGAGAGAGAGAGAGAGAGAGAGAGAGAGAGAGAGAGAGAGAGAGAGAGAGAGAGAGTATGGATGTTTGCAGATGGAATATTTTGGCCATTCGGACAATTACATCGCTGAGTGCAGAAATGTCAGTGAAACATCTTACAGTTTACTGCATCTTTCTCCCGCTTGCATAGTGGCATTATAGTGTATAGTGCAACCGGCCATGATATCGTATTTGGACATTGCAGCAACATTACCGACCTGTACATCCCCTGATAGGTCTTCTCAGCCAGATCCATACAGATTGTGAATTTAAGTGCTGCTCTTTGCAGACATCATCACCTTAATGGTGTTGGGACCAGACGGAATTATCCTGATCGTGACATGAGCTCAAACTACGTACAGATATAAAGCCACACACATGTCAGACATATAAAGCCAGTTGCATCTCTCTTGTCCATCTAGACAACTTACCATCAAGTCCACAATAACCGCATGACCATCATGTTCACGCACACACTCATACACACAAACACACGAATATACACACACACAAACACACAAATACACGCACGTGCGCGCGCACACACACACACACACACACACACACACACACACACATACGCTAAATGTCAACTTTGGGTTTACTTTCAGGGTACTGTCCTGAAACACAATGATCCTAAAATAAAACAGCGAGTGCTACCGAATGCGTCTACGTACATGCAAACGCAATGTCTACAAAAGAGCGCAGCGGAATGTTCTGTGAAGCTAACATGCTTGGGGACTGGTTTAACTCCAGGCAGTGGCGAGACATTTACGCACACTGGACCTCAGAGAGTTCCACATCAAGGGTACAGTAAAGTGAAACATTGTGTTTTTCTCCCATTGACTTCGTCCATCACTTTCAATCCCCATCAACCGCTTACATATGAATACCAAAGTGAAGACAACCAGAGCTATGTGCTGAGCAAAGTCAACTACTTCGGTGAAGATGACCCATCAATGTGGCAGTGATAAAGAGGAACCTCAGGGTAATGTCTCCAGTAGTAAGATAGGGGATGACGTAAGTTCTTGTAAGAGCATTTTTGTTTTGCTCTCTCTCTCTCTCTCTCTCTCTCTCTCTCTCTCTCTCTTTCTTGAAATTGATCCCCAAACACAGCTATCACCCCTAAATGTGAAAACTAAATAGATAATCTGCTCGCCAAGTTTCCCTACTACACCAGCAAGCTGTGAAACAGTGAGGGTAGTCAGTGCTCCTGGAGAAGCCACGTTGTCTACATGGTCCTGCAGTCTTAAAGTCCAAAACAATCGCCCATGCAAGGCAAGGCGCACTTTCTGCCACTTTATCGCGCCGCGTTATTCACACAGACGCAAAAAGTACAAGAGTCATCCATTTTAGAAAGTGGTCTGTTTGGAAATGGGGTTTGTGGCTGATGTCGAAAGGGGTTTACGAGAAGCACACACACACACGTATGCACTCGGACATAGACGCGTACACGCTCTCGCTCGCGTGCGCACGCACGCATGCACCGCGCGCGCGCGCGCACACACACACACACACACACGCACGCACGCGCGCGCACGCACGCACGCACACACACACGCAAGCATACACATGCCCGCGCGCGCGTGCACACACTCACATACACTCACGCGTGCGCGTGCGCGCGCGCGCGCACACACACACACACACACACACACACACATACACACAGAAGCAAGTGACCACAAACAATGCACACAAGATCTTATGCGCAGCCATGCTAAGTCACAACGACAACAACAACAACTGAAAGCAGTTATCCCAAATCTGTTCTTCAGGAAGAAACAGTGAATTCTTTTTTTTCTGAATCTACTTCAAGGTTATTCGCCCTTTTCCCCTTCCAGCCCGAGGCCTCTGCCAGAACACACGTTTCATTAAGCCACTTACGGAACTTCCAAGCAACGGAAACTTGAGACACCCCCCATTTTGTTTCCGGGTCTGCCATTAGTCTGCTGACGTCACATCTCTCAACGCATGTGACAGCTTGTAAAGTGCAAAATGCCCTGCGGGACAGCCGATCAGATTAGAGCTGCTGGGGTGGTGAGGGAAAGGGAGATCTCTCAAGGGCTGCCTGATGTTCAATCCCAACAGATAACGTGCGTGAGTCACATGATTTGATAGTGCGTTGCTTTGGGTGGACAGAATATTGATGGAAGGGAAAGGAGAGTGGTGGCCCAGGTTTAGGAGTTACACGGTTATGGGAACAGTTCTGAGATAAAAAAAAAAATAGTACTAGAGTCATCCTCTTTTCTACTTGGATAAACATGAGATTATATATGTATTTACTGAAAACAATATTCCATTAGCTTGTTGTTAGATTGTGTCAAAGACCTTTGTCAATTTTTTGGCCAAATTTTAAGGGATGAAGGACGTGAAATCGATTTTAGTGCGATCGAAAAAGCACCTGGACATGGCATGAAATTAATATATCTTCCACAAAATCATTCCAGTGAAGTTCATGTTGTTCCTACCTAGCAGACCAACAGGGGCCACGTCAGGACTGGTAAACGTCACTCCCCCCTGCTTAAGGAAGGTGATGTAAACTGCGCCATGGCTGCAGTCCAGTGTCCACTCAACCTGTCCAAAATACCAGTGTTAGTTCTGATTTGTGTCCAAAGTGATGTATTTGTTCTGATTTCTGTCCACAGTGATGTATTTGTTCTGATTTCTGTCCACAGTGGCCAC
>JADBJO010000680.1:275000-280000 GCA_016801955.1 Conus betulinus | reverse complement strand
GCTTGTCAATAACTCCCTCAGTCTCTCTGCGTGTCAAGTTTGTCAGTGAAGGTGCTACAGGAGTCTTTGTGGTTCCGACAACTGCAGGACAATGCTATGCTCTAAGCTTCCACTCTTAACAGCGTTGCCAGACACCAGCGTCAAGAAGGCGTGACACCAGCAGCGATGATCAGCATTTTGAAAGAACACTTTGAGAGAAGCATGTATTCAGTGGATGGAATTTCACCGCACTGTGCCGGAGTTTCTTTAGAACAACCATCTCTTGGATTTTCTAAACTGATTATTTCTTGTGGGATAAGAACCCATAAACACTCAGCTGAATCTGTGAAGATTCAAAACAATAGCATCCCCCCACCACACACACACACACACACACACAACCTGCACCATGGTGGCGGCTTACGACTTGTGTTATAAGCTACATTGCGGGTCAAGAGTGCAAAGAAAAGCAGACACTGACGTCTTCTTCTTCTTCTTCTTCCTCTTCTTCTTCCTACCATGTTGCATCTATTCCAAATGTTTCAGACCAAAGTCTTAGGAATTCGTGCAATTCGTTGACTCCAGTTCCATTTGTCAGCTAAGTGGCAATGATCTTCACCCCTGTAATACTTACAGGTCATCGCTACTGACATATGTGCTGTCAGTTGTATCGTCCGATGCATGGCAGATTCTTAGATTTCACAAGAGTTTGAACGGCTGGATTCAAGATCCTTCAAAAAGAAAACAAGGACAGAAGATTCTAGGAGGTAATGATTATTTTGTGGTAGGGTGGAGAAACACAACTGGAACAGAGCATTTCGGAAAATTAAGTCGTTATGATCACCTTAATGTGATGCTTTGTGGTTTACGATTGCTATATTATCTCCGGCAATTTCAAGTGTTTAGGTGCGTGTTAGTCTTTATGTTTAAAGATATTTGCATCTTCGAATTGTTTTTTTTTTTATCAGTCAAAAATGAAAAACAGGGTAAGCAGACAAATAATGAAATGAACAGATAAATAAATCAATCAATAAAAAACAAAAACTAACCAACTCACTAAATAAACAAATGAAAATAAAAACCGCCCATGACCATGATATTGCTAACAATGGTATTGCGGAGACATGATTCACTGTGAAAAATGATCAAAGCTCAGTGACGTAGCCGAACAACTGTCTCACTTTGGAGGGGGGGGGGGGGGGGGGGGGGGGTGTGGGGGGGGGGGGGGGGGGTCGTTCGTTACAGGCCTATTTGCTATCTGTTTCTACATGTTTTCGACTCCGGTGAAATTATTGACATCCGTTGATGAACTAGTTGCTATGGGCGATATGCTTTCAAATAATGGCATGTTCTGATTGAATGTTCTTCTTTTTGTTGGGGGGGAATGGGCATGTTTGTCTGTTGATCAGAGAAAAATAAAAAAATCACTGCCAGTGAAGAAAGGGTGGTTCTCTTCACACACACACACACACACACACACACACACACACACACACACACACACACATATATATATATATATACACGCACATACCCACGTGCGCACGCACGCACACACGCACGCAAGTGCGCACACACGCACGCGCACTCTCTTATGCATGCACACACGCATGCACGTACGTACGCATGCGCGCAATGCAACAGATGCACATTATACAATACACGCACGGACACACGCAATCACGTACGCGCGCACGTGTGCGCGCGCGCACACACCCACCTACCAACCCACAGAGAGAATTATGCTTACAAACACGAACAGCATGCATTTACTGTCGTACACCAATGAGAGAGAGAGAGAGAGAGAGAGAGAGAGAGAGAGAGAGAGAGAGAGAGAGAGAGAGAGAGAGAGAGAGAGAGAGAGAGATCATTAAAAAAAAATTTTTTTTTAAATACCAGAATGGCCTTCTTGAATTTTTAATTCAAGATGTAATAGGTAGCCGGCAAAATTTCATTATTAGTGTGGTTCTGTTTTTGGTGTGTGTGTGTGTGTGTGTGTGTGTGTGTATGTGTGTGTGTGTGTATGTGTGTGTGTGTGTGTGTGTGTGTGTGTGTGTGTGTGTGGTGTGTGTGTGTGTGTGTGTGTGTTTCATTATTTTCTGAAGAAAAATCACATATTTCCAGGAAACCTTTGGGGGAGGTGGGGGGGGGGGGGGGGGGGGGAGGGAGAGGGGGGACCTTAAAGTGTTTTAACACAGACCAGGAGAAGAAAAATTCAATCGGATATTGTGTGCGGTTAAAAAAAAAAAAAAAAGATTGGGAGGACAAGGGAATGCTGAAGAAACAGACAGAGTCAATGGCATGGGAATGAACTACTTTAAAATGCATTTAATATTTCGCTAGAAGCGTAGAGGGATCAACGCAAATAGGCTGAAAAGATGTGTTATTCTTGAGCACGCATCACGATGAATTGGAATGAGGACAGGAAAAAAGAGGAACGGAGGGGAATGAGAATGGTATGGAGAGGGAATTGGAGTGGGAAGGGGAGAGGAGGGAATCGTCTGATCTCTTGTAGTTGTTCGTTTGTTTGTTTGTTTTTTTCCCAATATAATCGTTTGATCCTTTCTTTCTTAATTTTTTTTAACGATTTTGTTTTCATTTCATTATTTCAAAAAGAATCTATTCTCTTCTTTTTTCACGAGACACACGACTCACGATATTTTATTTGTCCTCATAGAATACAAGGAACATTTGTTTGCAGTGGCATCATCAAAATTCACATATTACAACAGATTATTAACAAGTATATCATTAAAAATATTCCACTCTTTGCACTGTGCTCGGTCATTCCTTTTCAATTCATTTATCCATCTTGTGTCAGTCTATACATACATACATACATACATACATGCATACGTATATATACATATATGTATATATATATATATATATATATATATATATATATATATATATATATATATATATATGTGTGTGTGTGTGTGTGTGTGTGTGTGTGTGTGTGTGTGTGTGTGTATTAACACATGCACGCACACATCCTACCACCCCTCCACCACCCACCACCACCCCCCAGTTACACACACACCACACCAATATAGAATCACATGCACACACCCCGCCAAAATAGACTCTCTCTCTCTCTCTCTCTCTCTCTCTCTCTCTCTCTCACACACACACACACACACACACACACACACACACACACACACACACACACACACACACACAGAAGCGCGCACATCATCACAAACCATCATCACATATGCAATATTAACACCACACTTAAATAAACACTCCAACTGTAAAACAGAATGCTCCAAGATAAGCTCAAAGTTAAGTATAAAAAAAGAAGATAAAAACAATCGCACCATCCAAAAGATCGATACTATTTTGCAAAATTATAATTACTTAAACTGCAAAAGCAACCTGCAGAGTTAAATACAAATGAGAATACAAGATTTACTGCTAAGTAAGATGTTTGAAGTGTGTGTGTGTGTGTGTGGGGGGGGGGGGGGGGGGGGGGGAGGGGGGGGTGGGGGGGAGAGAGAGAGAGAGACTGAAGGGAGATAATTCATAGGGGTGTGAAAATTGGAAACGGGACTTGTATGAACATTTTAACTATGAAAACATAATATTCCCTATTAAACCAAAAACGGAATAAAAGAGCACAAAATTTCAGTTTCAAAAAACTATATCACAAAAAGTATGATTGTATAAACAGTAAAAGGAGTACAATCAAGTAAATATATTTGTAGTAAAAAGTCTGGATGGGGGGGGGGGGGGGGGGGGGGGGGCTTCACACACACACACACACACACACACACACACACACACATATATCTACACACACATATATATATATATATCTGTTAAAAATAGGATGGTAAAGGAAGTTTTAAAATGTGTATTTTTTACCATCCTATTTTTAACAGAGGTTGCTCCCCAAGGGTTGGGCACTTTAAGAATTTTATTAGGCATTTTAGTGGTATTCTTCACACACACACACACACACACACACACACACACACACACACACACACACACACATTTATATAATCTAACAATACAGCATGACATTCCCTGTTAAGCACCAAGTAAGGAATAAATGAGAACAAGATTATTCTCTGCACCATGCCATGATATCACAGAGAAATATGATTATTTCAACAGTAAGAGAAGACAATTAAGACATATGTACTTACTGCATATCTTTGTCATTTCAGCTTTTCGTAAGGTCCTTTGGTGTATAAGTGTCCAGATCATCGGTATCAGCTAAATGTGTTGTAAGGACTGTCGTTGGTCGGACGTACTGGCGTCCTCCAGATGGGCGCGCTCACTCGCGCTGGTACCGGAACTTAGCAGTTATTGTCGTCAGCACGGGGCCTATTAGGCAGTGTCCATTAAACGGCACTGAAGTGACTCGGCAGCAGTGCAGTGTATTTTCTCTGGTATGTTGTCACATGATGACATGACACTGGATGCTCCCTGCAGACTAGTCGTGCTGGGGATTTGGTTATACAACCTATGGTGTGGATGCGGAGAAGAAGCTAGAATGAGCAGCGTTGGACTAATGCCAACCTTAAACTTGCCTCTTAGTTACTACAATCCGTTGGTGTCTTTTTGTCAGTTGTAAAGAAAAGCTTTTGCAGCACTCCACGTTTTAATATAGATTTTTGACAGGATTATATAACAAACAGACAAACAAAAACATAAATACAAACAAACAAACGGTCAAACAGCATTTTTACAGTCCGTGGCGCTGTTTCCTCTGTGCACTACACATTACAATACATAGGACGTGTAGGGTTACTTTCGAAACTATTTTTGTTGCAGACATGCCCACCTGTGTAATTCGTTTTTTTTGTTTGTTTGTTTGTTTATTTATTTATTAGTTAATCAATCAATCAACCAATCAGTCAGTCAGTCAGTCAATCTATCAATCATTCAATTGACGTATTCATTATGTATCTATTAATTCCTTTACTTATTTATTCATTTATTTATCAATCCATTTATTTATTCATGTATTTATCTATTTTTATATCATACTTGTTTGTTTG
>JADBJO010000680.1:232500-237500 GCA_016801955.1 Conus betulinus | reverse complement strand
GCAACAGCTTTGTGTTAGAACAGAGTTTTTTTTTTTTTCCTTTTCTTTTTTCTTTCTTTTTTTTTTTTGTTTTTGTTTTTTGTTTTTTCTCTCCCTTGTAGTGGAAAGCATAGGGTCAGTTTGTACCTCGAAAATCATCCGTGAGATTTCCAGGATCTTGTTTTTCCACGGCAAAATGTGTTCATTAGCTTCGGAGCTTCCGTCCAGCAATAAAAAGTTGCAGGATCAGAGGGAGAAGGGAGGGGATGACAGGCCAATATGCTTTCATGGAATCACTCATGATGTTAGTTTTATGGGACAGTCGTTTCTTGCGGCTCAGCCATTTCATTTCTTTCTGGATTGTTATAGCAGCAGTGGTTTCAGGGCGGATTTTGATAATTTTAGACGACAAAAAAAGCTAAATTCCTTTCGTGAATGAGAAATGAAAAAGGCGTAATGCGAAAAACAATATGTATGTGTCAAAGAGCAAGACGAGGGCAGGGCAGGCAAAGAGTGAGATATGAATATCAAACATGACTAAAATAACTTGATTGTTTCAGTGCCCGGAATATTCTCTTTATTTGTTTTTCATTTTGGTCTGTGCGGTCAGCTTTTACACTCTACAACAAAGGACCAGGGCCATTATTAAAACGAAAGTGTTAAACTCCTGTGATCGTTGAGCTTACTGGCAAATATTTGAAGGAGAAAAAAAAAATAGTACTGACAGACTTTCAAGATGTCATTGTTTCATGAAAGTGAATATACCATGTCACTCGCCAAGCAGAACAACACACACAAAATGCCACTGGCTAATCCGTTCTGTCTGCCTCATCCTGTCAGAAAACATGACACAGACGCACTGGCCAGAAGCCGGAAGAGAAGAGGTCTCATGAATGGGATTTTTAAGTGTTGTCTGATATTCCAAGAGTCATCGTAACTGAAAGATCATGTCCACACTCTGTGCAGACTAACGCGTTTTCCTTTGTGCCCCCATCCCTGTCTTTATCGTGTACTATTTTCCTTTATCATCCATCTCTGTACATGTCCTGCCCCCCACCCCCCACCCTCTCTCTCTCTCCCCCCCCCCTCTCTCTCTCTCTCTCTCTCTCTCTCTCATATCTGTGCTTTGTGTCACTGTTTATACTGGCATTCTTATTGTCATTTTTGTACTTAATTTAATGTCATGAACTATAAAAGTCATCTCACGCTAGTGCCCGCCTGGCACCATCTGACGTATCAAATCACTTCCGTGATATAATGCAACTTCATCCGATTAAGAGTGGTGCACTAGTATTCTTGCATTTACAGCACTTCCGCATTCGTCAGGCAATTAGTTTCCAGTGTGCAATATCATACGAGCCTTCGATGTGTGTAAGTTACTTTGTAATAAAAAAAAAAAAATAGCATTTGTAATGTAATTTAGTAACAATCGGACCACAATGTAATTAGAGACTCCCGTAGTTACACACACAAAACATTTGCCCAAATTAACTCAAAAGATGGTTCAGAAGGCTTTTTTTTATATTGAAAACACCATATATTACGTAATTCTGAAAATGTCCCAAATTACAACAAAATTTGGCTGTAGTAATTTTGGGAGCGTCTCTTTATTACACTTCTCACTTGTCCTGTTTATACACAGATATAAGATAAATACTATATGCAGAACAAAGGTTTTCTCAGAGAAATAACGTACTACTTTAACATGTTAGATTCGTGCACTTTTGCAACCAACAAAATAAAGTCTTTTAGCCAAAATCACAATTCCACACTTCTGAGAGAAGACAGAATACATCCCTGTGTTTGCATGTGCGAGCGCGCTCGCGCGTGTGTGTATATGTGTGAATGCGTGCGTGCGTGCGTGCGTGCGTGCCTGCCTGCCTGCCTGCGTGCTTGCGTGCGCACGCGCACGTGTGTGTGTGTGTGTGTGTGTGTGTGTGTGTGTGTGTGTGTGTGTGTGTGTGTGTGTGTTTTGCAGGTGTTCACAACCTTTCAATGAACACTGTCGAAAAAAAAATGAGGATGTTCGACAAATTGCATGATCATGATTGCGTTTTAACTATCACCTGTTACAGTACATTGTTGTTTAAATGTCACAATAAAAAAATACTGCCAAACCTGAATATATGAGAATGAATGCCATGAAGTTCAGCAAACATCACGGTCCTGTTTGGAAGGCCAGTTTGATGTCAGATCATGACATGGTCATGAATCTTTCGGCACGAGGAGTAGATCGTTCAGTATATGTGAGTGTATATACATATGAACTAACTTGTTTTGAACTTGGTTTGGTTCAAATCTGCACCAATGAATTGGGTATAAAGCAAATTTCAGACCAGAACAGGTGTTTTCACATTTCTTTTCTTGATACCAATTTTCTGATTGTTTCTTGACCCCCCCCCCCCCCCCCCCCCCCCCCCTCCCAAAAAAAAAAAAAAAAAAAAAGAAAAAAAAAGCTGAAAGCAAACGCCATCAATATCGCCAAATAACGAACAGATACAACATAGTATTCAGTATTATCATATATTCATATTCTATTGTGCTTTGAATTATAACCTCTGGTCGTCATTCTTTTCATCAACAGGGTGTGTTTCGGACATAGTATGTTTCCCATGCATATTGAGGCACATACAAACTTGTGATTGAACTGGACAAAGGGACCTACGCAGCTTAGATCAGTGCCTCACCCACCGTCTAAGAAACTAGTTGTACCCAGAGTTGTAGTCTAGCATGAAGACACAAGTCGCAACAAACTCATCCTCCACACAGAGAGATGGATAATCTAAGTAGAGTGTTACTTAATTCATCAGGTTTGATTCCGGAATTTCAGTGTCTTTTTTTTTTTTTTTTTTAATTTAGCACTGACGATGTTTGCTTTACAGCATAACAATCGGTGCTAAAATGACCAGCCGCAACACTGCCATTACTCTGCAGGTTTGGACAGAAGTTAGCAACTGTGTAGGGAACTGTATATACTTACCACAGATCAACCAGCAGCAGAGGATACAATAAATGTGTGTGTGTGTGTGTGTGTGTGTGTGTGTGTGTGTGTGTGTGTGCGCGTGCGTGCGTGCGTGCGTGCGCACGTACGTGTGTGTGTGGGGGGAGGGGGGGGTGGGGGTGGGGGTGGGGGGGGGTGGCGTGTGCGTTGCTGAATCGAATCCTCTTCTTGTTTGTAGTACCCGGAGCTGCGTTTCAGCAGGTTCTGACATTAAGACACATCCGGGCTACCACGCAGCTTCCTTTGTTTTTTTTAATGGAAAAGCCTGCGGGAGTGGCACCATTTCCGGGACAGCAAAATGTAGGAGCGTGCAATGAAAGGGAAAAAAAAAAAACACAAATAAACAACAACAAAACAAGGCTATTGTTCGTTTGTTTTTAGCACGTCTTATGGCCTTCCAACAAACTTCTTCGTTGTTCATAGGCTGAAGCAATGAGTGGTAAATGCACGCTTCACAGAGTGGCCAATGACGTTAGGGGTATGTTTATTTTCCATGCGAAGAGTCAACGAAAGATTCCCTCCCTTATTTTGCCTTGCAGATATCAGCCGACACAGTCATCGATTCCTTTCAAACGGAGCGCACTGTTTCCCTTTGAAAACAAATTCAAACAAACAAACAAACGACAAAAAATTCCCGAATCTATAAGACGTCATGAAAGATATTTTGTTCAACGATTTGAAATAAACATTTCTCAGAATCTGTCCGTGGCGGAGCTCATAAACAGAACCGAAAGACATTTGAGGGGGGGGGGGGGGGGGGGGGGGGGGAGAGAGAGAGAGAGAGAGAGAGAGAGAGAGAGAGAGAGAGAGAGAGAGAGAGAGAGAGAGAGAGAGAGAACACAAACCAAACCAAAAAACGAAACAAACCAAACCAAACCAAACACGATGGACATGGCTTGTGAAGAAACAATTCCCCCTTTTTTTTTCTTTCTTTTTTTTTTTTTTTTAAATAGCGAATGTCGTTTTTTTAAAAAGTCTCTTTCTAATCCAACATTACCGCCGTCGCTGTTCTATGGTGTCGAATCCCTGTGATTATTTCTGACGGGAAAAGGACAGAAACGTGTCAGTTACAAACAATGAACATCATAATGTAATTTTCTCACAGTCTGAGGAAAACAACAACAACGACAACAACAACAATAACAACAAACAACAAACAAAAACCAACCAACCAACCAACCAACAAACCAAACAAAAAAAAACCATCACATCAACCAAATGCCTTTTTGCTGTTTTTGGCTGTTATCCTAAAACAAAAGAATAAACAAACAAAAACATCTCCTTCTTGAACAGAGCCAGAGGATATCAACATTATATGTTATAAAGCTACAGGAAACCCCACTAAAGGAAACGAGTTTCAGCTAAAAAAGAAAACACAGTTTCAGTTTCATCAGGAAGTTGTCACGGAGTGCGGACTAGTCCATATAGGCTACACCACATCCGCTAAGTTTTGAGACGTCACTGCGCATGACTTAAATATATGGATAAATGAAATAATAACAAAGTTGACAGATCTTAAATAAATGTTAGCGTGCCGATAGGAGAAACGTGGACAAACGAGTCCCAAGACACAAGTCTTGTGACTCGTTTGTCCACGTTTCTCGTGGCGGTCCGCTAACATTTATTTAAGTTTTAATTAGATTTCCGCCTGCAGGCGTCTCACCTTTCAACTAGATTTAAGTTGACAGCATTTAAGAAGACGGTCTAGAGACTACGATTAGCAGTGTCTGACCTACGCATTAACCCAACGCGCTGGTCAGACCTTGAGTGCCTACGTAACATTGGTTGTGCCTTTATTTATCATTGTATGTGTGTGTTGTGAATGCACATGTGTGTGTGTGTGTGTGTGTGTGTGTGTGTGTGTGTGTGTGTGTGTGTGTAGTGCCTGCGTGCGCCTTTTATTTTTTTGTGGGAAATACATGTACAGAAGATGACTTAGGATCAATATCACGAGTAACAAAATCAAATGCAGTATACACGCGCGCGCGCGCACCCCCCTCCCCCTCCTCCCACACACACA
>JADBJO010000680.1:225000-227500 GCA_016801955.1 Conus betulinus | reverse complement strand
AAGTTTGCTGCATGTGTTAGGTCTGTTAGATTTCTGCGAACAGCCTCCCTAGAAATTCCCTTTCCATCATCACCCCCCCCCCCCCCCCCCCCCCCCCCCCCCCCACACACACCATACTCCCCCCATCCACCACCACCCCACCCCCCCCCCCCCCCCCCCCCCCCCCCCCCCCTCACCCCACAACACACATGCAAGATTTTAGTTTGCTTTTCGTACTCCCAATTCTTATAGAACAGGGAGTACTTTAGAATGGGAAAGAAGAAATGCTGTTTGTCTGTCTGTCTGTGTGTCCGTGGACAAAATGTGTTCCACTCGCTTCAGACAAAACTACTGGGCTGATCTTTCTGAAAATTTGTAGGTATGTTCATTATGGGTCAAGAATGACGCCCGATGTTTTAGTTTACCGTTATAGCCGTTACTAACAGCTGTAACGGTTTTTATTCTTTATGGAATATCTCCTAAAGTACTTGGCCGATCTTTGTGAAACTAAGTAGATATGAACATTATGGGTCACGGATGATGCCCGATGTTTTAGTTTACCCCGTTACAGCTGTAACGGTTTTGCTTCTTCATGGAATATCTCAGAAAGTAAATGGCCGATCTTTGTGAAAATTTGTAAGTATGTTCATTATGGGTCACGGATGATGCCCGATGTTTTAGTTTACCGTTATATCCGTTACTAACGGCTGTAACGGCCTGTAACGGTTTTTTCTTCTTTATGGATATCTCAGAATGTGCTTGTCCGATCCTTGTGAAACTCAGCAGGTATATTAATTATGGGTTACAGATGATGTCCGATGTTTCAGTTCACCGTTATAGCCGTCACTAACGGCTATAACGGCCTGTAACAGTTTTTTTTTTCTTCTTTATGGAATATCTTAGAAAACACTCAGTCGATTTTACTGAAAATTTGTAGGTATGTTCATTATGGGTCACGAATAATGCCTGATGTTTTATTTTACCGTTGTGACTGAGGGAATAACTGAGGGGCTATCCAATGCAAGAGAACTCAGCATGTATAACCAGTGATTTGTCATGTGTCTTCAGATGCGAACTGAGGTGGCTGCAGGTGGAAATGTAGACAATTTCTAAAATGGTATTTGAACCAACTCCGCTAGATACTATGGACAAATGGATTTTTGTGTGTTGTCCGCTAAAACGTTTGTCCATGTTACCAACGTAATAATATGTAGATTAACCACGTCTGCGGGCTAAATGGGTGTGATTACTATAATTTTTGATTGTTGTGAACCTTTTTTTTTTTAGCCTGACCCATTTATTGCACTTTTGTTTTTAGTGTGAGGGCTGATGACTCTGGACAACGATTTTGAGTGCTTCAATGGAAATGTTGATCCACCTTAACCTGTCAATACCAGTTAGTGCAACAAAAAAATACATTGCTTACACACAGTAATCATTACTACCCTTCAATTATTGGGAAAGTGAATAGCACAGAGAAGATAAATATAGTCATTTATGTTCATGAAGATATGAAAAACGCTCGGTGTCTCGGTCCTACTCTGTAAGATATGCCTGGCTCATATTTCTCTGCGCGATGAAGTTCGACTAAAACTTCATCACATTAATTGTGTCGCTTTACTCACCAAAGACAGTACTTATATCAGCTTTGAATTGTTGTATTAACTGCAAAACAAATCAAAGCAACGAATGTTCAACTACTGAAGACTTTCAGGCTCATTCATACAGAAGACCGTCATTTGGCAACTAGTAATCGCTTTATCGAGAATTATTCGACACATCGTTCTAAATTTGAATGACACCAGAATGAGACGCATTCTCTACTATCCCAAATAAAAACCAAGCGCTGTAGATCTAACTTTAGTCTCCCCGATCCAGCAGCCATCTTCAATACACCTAATGACACACCGAACTGTGACCATACACCTATAAATAAAGATAAAAGATTGCAAAAAACATGAAACGAGAACCAACTGATCTAATACAGAAAATGACCTGAAATACAACTATAAGCTTGCTAGCTGAAATGAATTTTGAGATTCATTCAGATTATTTCATAAACCCTTAAATGGTTTCAACACGAAAGATGTTGACAACTTATTTTGTCTACTTAACAGGTGGTATGCACATACGCAGGCATGCTCGCAGGCACCCACACACATTCTCTCCCCTCCCTAATTTTTTCCTCCCTTTTTTTTTTTTTTTTTCAATCTTTGCCAATTCATTAATGTAATAATGGAGGATTTGTCAGCCGGCACCTGTTTTCATCCACCACTGAATTGCAAAATAAATGTTCAACATATATGTTTTATATATCTGTAACTCTCTCTCTCTCCCCCCTCTCTCTCTCTCTCTCTCTCTCTCTCTCTCTCAAAATAATTCTTCAAGATCGTCTTCACCTGAAGGCCAGGAGTTGCTAATCTCTTACATATAAGATTCCTGATTACCAGCTCTGACTACCAGGTCGTGTAAGATATTGAATGACAATGGACACCCCTGGTATGGTCCCTGTGGTCGTTTT
>JADBJO010000680.1:197500-202500 GCA_016801955.1 Conus betulinus | reverse complement strand
GAGGTGCTCGCACGCGCACACGCACGTGTTGTTCTGTTCGCGTGTAGACCAAGGCACAAGCATTTTGACAAAATAAGTTTATTTCTGGATGGGAGCTCAGAAGCTGTTGGCGCCTTTCGCCACTGAAAACAAGCTCCTGGAAATGTCACGGATGACTTTTGACGAACAGTCTGATCCTCAACTTTCCATTATTAGGGAAACAAAAAACCTTGGTCCGCCACAGAGCTGTTGCGTTTTGTCAACGATTTTTCTCTGGCCCACATCGCTCTTTTGCTTCTGTGGAAATGGTGGGTATGGTGGTGGGGGCTTCTGCTAGCGGAAATGGCGTCATTGCACCGGAGTGGCTTAAGGGGAAACAGGAAGAAGATATGACTTATCAAGGAGCTGAACGAGTCAGTGAAAATATGAATGTAAGAGGTTTTAACCATAAGGCTTGAAATATCTCAGAAATGACTAAAATCAATAATGATTAGATAAATAAATAGGCAAGTAAATAAACAAACAACAAACAACAAAAATCAATCAATCAATCAATCAATCAATAGATATTTTTTTAAAGATTAACAAGCTCATAACGAAAACGACAAAAAGTAAAGGGAGAGACGTCAAAATACATAATTACGTTCGCATGACCACACACACACACACACACACACACACACACACACACACACGCACACACACACACACACACACACATCCACACACACACACACACACACACACACACACACACACACACACACACACACTCACATACACACTCACACACACACACACACACACACACACACACACACACACACACACACACACACGGACTTTACGTTCTATGATTCTCATAATAAAAGGAATCTCCCATCACAGCCATTTCAGCACAGAACATGAAAAAACATGGCCACTCCTGAAACTAAAGTAAATATCCGCCCACATTCTCTTACAGTTTTTTTTTTTCCTACTGATGATAGATGGATGAAAGCGACAAAGTAAAGAAACTTTGCTCCATATGAAAACAATTACAGAACACGTTCTACCATATAAAATCAGTCACATACAACCGTCTTAGACGGTTCTCGCAGAGCGGGCTGGCTAGTCATTCATTAAAAACAACAAACGAACAAACAAACAAACAAAACACACAGGCACGCATTGCTGTCAGAGAGCTTTTATGTCTTAGAGATAATTATTGTCGTTTCTTTCTCTTCAGCCGCCCATTCAGTGGAAAAGGCGCGAATGAGGGTGGGATGCTAGGAATACCGGCACTCGAAGACAAAAATGCCATCGTGGGACAAAAGTGGCCTAATCTGGCACCAGGAAAATGGTTTCCTCCTCGATAAAGGGCACTATTTTCCTGATGTGTGAGACAGTCCGGCAAAAAGATGAATCTGATTGCATATGTCAGGTACAGTGATTTTATGTTTGTTTGTTTATTTTTTTATCCATTTTCCCCTTTTTTTCTGTTTCTGTATCCTTCTTGTTTGATGCATTTTTAGAAATCGCTGTTTCTGTGTACTTCTTTTATCTGTTTACCTTAAATGATATTTTATGTTGAAAACGTTCTGTTCATGATCAAATTACCTTTCAAATGCAAAAGAACTATCATTTGAACCGTTATTCTGCATTGACATGTACTTCGTTCATATCCACATGTGCCGTTGTTTGCACAAAACCTTGGTTTGCATGCACGTGCTCGTGAGGATACACGGAAATAAGTGCATGCACACATGCACAATACGAAACGATACAAACAAAAAAAAAAGCAATCAGTAAAAAAATGAGCTGAATCTGTGGAGATCTGAAATCTAGCTTTAATAGTGACTGCAACTTACAATGTCATAAAATTTCCTGGAAGGTATTAGTAACATTGTGATATCAAAACTGTGTCTTTGTATTTTATGATACTTTATATCGATATTTCATGATGTTTTGGATAATTTTTCAAATAAATTCAATGTCCCTCTTCCGAGTTCAAAGACACAAATGATAACAAAAAGCCACCGGGTCATTACGTGTAACAATATTTAACACAAAAAAGTGAAGCTCTGAAGTTTAAATGTGGTCAAACAACACATCATCAAGTTAGCAATCACTACACTGTAATTAACATTGTTGATGACCGCGATTCAATACGTGAGCAATTCCATTAGTTTGGTACAATGACATTATTTCTCACATACTTGGTAGGTACGCATTATAGGTAGAACATTACATTTAATTTCTCTGAACAGAATGATTTCTATCCAGAACGTTTTCGTTGATTACCACGCATGAGCACTAATGTATTATTTCTATTTTTGAAAAACACGTGTAAAACTCTTTACCGCGGCGACAAAACACGTCTTGTACGCAGACTAACCCAACCATGGCTGCAGTGAATTTGTTACATTGTCTGTGACGACAAGACACATCTTGTACGCAGACTAAGCCAGCAATAGCCGCTCAGCACAGTTACATTGTTCGAGATGACAAGACACGTCCTTAGAAAAGTAGTTAAAGACTCAGAATCAAAACTTACTTGGAGATATTTCGACAGGGTCGCTCTGTCTTCTTCAGCTTACTGTTGCTGTTGTGGCAGCGAGGCCTGGTGGGGCGACTGTTGTGTGGGGGTGAACGGTTGTCAAGATCTGATTGTAGATAGGGGGAAGTTCAAAGCCTTGAGGCTGGGGCGTCTGGTCTTGATTTCGATGGCTTCTTTAACTTTTCTTTTTGTGAGGAAGGGCTCTGTAGATAAGATCTTGGTTTCTTGGGGGCTGAAAAACTGTGGCCTATGGCTTGTAGGTGTTCGTGTATGGCAGAAGTAGATCGGTTTTGGTGTGTTCCTGTAGACGGGTGGTGAGTGGTCTTGCTGTCACACACACACACACACACACACACACACACACACACACACACACACACACACACACACACATACACACACACACACACACACACACGCGCGCGCGCGCGCGCGCGCGCGCGCGCGCGCGCCTTGTATGCAGACTAACCCTGCCATAGCTGCTCCAGACTGTTACATTGCCCGTGACGAAAAGGGCGAAGAATCCAGGAGGATTTTCTGTTGGTTGTCACCATAAAGAAATTTCAGACATCTTGTGAGCAGCAAATGCAGAATGACCAACCAGGAAGACAGACACGAGGATTGAGGTACATGAAGAAGAACAACAACAATCAATGTCATTGATATTTGAAAATGAGTAGATGAAGAAGAAAATCCAATCAGACAGAGCAGTTAAAAAATACAATTCTTTGCAAAATAACTGCTTCATCAGTACACATACGCATCATGCAGTCTCATTGCACATTAGAAATGACCTTCGTCCATGCTGTATTCAATGATTATGAAATGCTGAGGCTGACCACATACTAGATCGGTTCTGAGGTCTCCCCCCAGCTTCTTGTCTTTGCTTATTTCACGCCAGAATTCTTAAACAACCCCACGCCAAAAAAAAAAAACAAAAACAAAAAGAGAGAGAGAGAGAGAGAGAGAGAGAGGAGAGAGAGGAGAGAGGAGAGAGGAGAGAGAGGAGAGAGAGGAGAAGAGAGAGGAGAGAAAAAAAACAAGGAGAGAGAGAGAGAGGAGAGAGGGAGGGGTGGGGAGGAGAGGGAGAGAGAAGAGAGAGAGAGGGGAGAGAGGGAGAGAGAGGGAAAGAGAGAGAAGGGAGAGAGACAAGAGAGAGGAGAGAGAGAGAGAGGAGGAGGAGAGAGGGAGAGAGTGGAGATGGGAGAGAGGAGAGAGAGAGGAGATGGAGGGAGAGAGAGAGAGAGAGAGAGAGGAGGACGGAGAGAGAGAGAGGAGAGGGAGAGCGAGAGAAGGACAACTAAAAAAACAAAGCAAGAAAAGAAAAAAAAAAAAAAAAAGAAAAAAAAAAAAAAAACTCGTAACAGCTCAATTTCAGCGCATTTTATGGGCCCTTTTCATTTTCCTATGATTGTATTTTTCAGGCGTGATGCATACGAAACCGCGCGTTTGTCAAGTCTGAATGCTTCACGTGTTTTTAAGTGAGTATAGGATGCGTTAAATTTCAGTGATTTAGTTGAATGATTTGTTCAAGATCTTTCTGTGTGCTGGAAAAATTCTTGTCCATGAAGACAGTTTGGGGCGTGTGTAGCCTGTTGCAAATTTCTATATAATTATTGCTGAAGTTTTTCCTTCTGAGATATATATACCTGATGCGACAAGATTACAACCAACCATAAACTCTCTCCGTGGCAGCATGTGTGTGTGTGTGTGTGTGTGTGTGTGTGTGTGTGTGTGTGTGTGTGTGTGTGTGAGAGAGAGAGAGAGAGAGAGAGAGAGAGAGAGAGAGAGAGAGAGAGAGAGAGAGAGTGTGAGGAGAGAGAGAGAGAGAGAGAGAGAGAGAGCGAGAGAGAGCGCATGTGTGCGTGCGTGTGTGCGTGCGTGCGTGCGTGCGTGCGTGTGTGGTGTGTGTGTGTGTGTGTGTGTGTGGTGTGTGTGTGTGTGTGTGTGCGCGTGATAGATGTGTGATGATGAGCGCGAGATAGATAGATAGAGAGAGAGATAGATAGAGAGCGAGAGAGAGAGAGAGAGAGAGAGAGAGAGTATGTGTGTGCGTGCGTACGTGCGTGCGTGCATGCGTGCGTGCGTGCGTGTGTGTGTGTGTGTGTGTGTGTGTGTGTGTGTGTGTGTGTGTGTGTGTGTGTGTGTGCGTGTGTGTGTGTGAGAGAGAGAGAGAGAGAGAGAGAGAGAGAGAGAGAGAGAGAGAGAGTGTGTGTGTGTGTGTTTATGTGCGTGCGTGCGTGCGTGCGTGCGTGCGTGCGTGCGTGCGTGTGTGTGTGTGTGTGTGTGTGTGTGTGTGTGTGTGTGTGTGTGTGTGTGCGTGTACGGCAGATTCAAAAGGTGCTTTTTTTTTGGTCAACTCTTGTCTTTGGGGCTGAGGGTGGGAGTTCCATCTGTTTTATAACATAGAGATTTGACATAGTCTGGTCCCAATCAGGTAAAGTGGGACGTAAACATGTTTTTTTTTCATTAATGACAGTCG
>JADBJO010000680.1:187500-192500 GCA_016801955.1 Conus betulinus | reverse complement strand
TGCGTATGTGTGTATGTGTGTGTGTGTGTGTGTGTGTGTGTGTGTGTGTGTGTGTGTGTGTGTGTGTGTGTGTGTGTGTGTGTGTGTGTGAGGGAGAGACATACTCTACTGTTTCTTTTCCAACTGGTATCACAGACCCATATGATTCTCATCTAGTTCTCATCACAGATTCTACTTGTTCTCGTCCAACTGCCATCTCATATACCAGAGATCCTTATCCAACTGTCACTGCGGTATCTGGTGATGATTATATTCCACCACAATGCTCAACCAACCGCAGTACGAAGAGAGAGTTACGCTTAACACATGTACTCAATAGCCTATGCAAGGCGTCATTTTGTAATAGCCTGCTACCATAAAGCATAGCAAGACGCGATTGTTTCGGTATTTTCTTTTCTTTTTTTTTCAATCTTGATATGCCACAACTAGCCGTTTCAGTTGTCTGATGAGGGGGTGTGGAACGAACACCTGCGGTCACATTATCCCCACGAAAGGCTCGCTAGCCCCACCCTCATGTCCAATTTGGAACAGAGAATACATTACTTTTGCTGCTGTCGGACAATGTTTAACCTGCTCACTTTGGCTAGCTTCATGTCTGTGTTGTGTAAGCGGTGGAAAAGAAAGTGATGGCCACTTCACACTTTCGTGTTAATTCTGAAATCATACAGCACTCTGCATTGCTTCATTTGGTGAGTACTTTACGTGCCCCCCTGGAGGCCAGTCTGTGACTAAATGTGCCCTTTCATTACCTCATATCGGAACGAAGCTAATGTCAAAGACCAAACCAATGTCAAAATTATGGTCTGTCTCTCCAATGTTTAAGGATTCCAGATTTTCATTTTCAAAAGAGAGAGAGAGAGAGAGAGAGAGAGAGAGAGAGGAGAGAGAGAGAGAGAGAGAGAGAGAGAGAGAGAGAGAGAGAGAGGGCTTTTACCACAGCCGTTTTGGTGCTTGCAGTTATTCTGACATTGACGTACCAAAATAGTAACAGATTCCAAACGGGCAGCCTGTTCCCAAGGTTGTCATTATCCACCCATCTATATTACTCGGCATCATTTGGATTATGTTGCCGCAACATAGTTTGTACGTTATTTTCGTGTTCTCATAGCCCACGCTGACAAAACGTTATCAGGTTGGCAATGTGACTAAGTGACCTGTGTACCTACAGACCAACCAAGAATAAACTACTAGTAAGTCTGCTGGTTACCTTCTGATCCATATCGGCTGAAACGCAGTAAGCGAATGGTACTTTTTTGGCCCGAAATCCAAGCACTTTGAAATGTCACGGGCGATACTAAAGGATCTTTACGGATTTTATTACTGCAGACATAAAGACATTTGTAAAAGCAGTCGTGGGTAGAAATAACAAAAACAGCATCGATTCTTTTCCTGTCTGGTCCTTTGTATTTATAGAACGGAAGTTCCCAGAATGCTGGGGGTGCTCCGTCGAAAGCTTTGACGGCGGAAGTTGCGTCATTAGGGGAGCGGAGTCTTGATGTGGGTCTTGAAATGTGCGGATAGCTTCAATTCTACAGAACCCATTAGGGTTGATAACACGTGAAACCACGATGTTGAATTACGGAACAGGAGAAAACGCGAGGGTGTCAGGGTTGAAAGTGCGCGCGCGCGTGTGTGTGTGTGCGTGCGTGTGTGTGTGTGTGTGTGTGTGTGTGTGTGTGTGTGTGTGTGTGTGTGTGTGATGAGAGAGAGAGAGAGAGAGAGAGAGAGAGAAAGAGAAAAAAGGAAAGAAAAGGAGAGAAGAAGAGAGAGAGAGAGAGAGAGAGAGAGAGAGAGAGAGAGAGAGAGAGAGAGAGAGAGAGAGAGAGAGAGAGAGAGAGAGAGAGAGAGAGTGAGAGAGAGAGAGAGTTGCTGCTGTTGCTGTTAACAGAATTTGCCAGTGAGCTTGTTCTTTCTCACGTTTTTTTTTTTTTTTTAAATTTTTTTTTTATCATATCTGTATTCACTATTGGCATATATTTAGCCCACGGTGTTATTTGTAGATCGTCCTCAAGTGTAATATGAAGGAAAGTCTTAAAGAAAGCAGGTAGATTTAAATGGAAAATGATAGATAAGAAGAACAGATTTTGATTTATAAATACATGCCCATAAAGAAGAACAGATTTTGATTTATAAATACATGCCCATAACTCCAACCTGAATCAACTTGCGGTACTAATTCGCCTAGCATATTATCAGGAGATACAGAACAAACAATTTAAAAGTGCGTTCCTGAATTACTCCTAGCAATTAATTTTAGATTAATGGGATGATCGTTAGAAAAATTCAGCAAACTTTTCTTTCGCAAAGAAAGCGATCTATTCCGAGGTCAATGAGAGAGAGAGAGAGAGAGAGAGAGAGAGAGAGAGAGAGAGAGAGAGAGAGAGAGCATATCAGCAAATCCTTTTTACTCACAAAAAATCTCCTTACTCTTCAATGATGACTTTTCCGAAACCACCGTGGCTTCAGCTGCTATATCTTTCTTTACAAAGTGTCACACAGAGTGTGTGTGTGAGGGAAAGTTTTGCCTTTCTGTGAGAACAGAGATGCCGAGAATATGGGCGCAATTTCAGAGACGGAAGTCACACCCATTTCACTTTAAGAAGCATGAATACGGATCTCACAACGAGAGAGAGAGAGAGAGAGAGAGAGAGAGAGAGAGAGAGAGCAGTTGTAAAGGGTGGTTGTGTGAGAATCATCGGACAATTCTTGTTGCTAAAAACAGTTTCAGAAAATCTATTTCCTTTAGTCATTTTTCTTTCAAAGACATCTATGAAGGGCACTGACTCTGACAAGATGGCAGCCTCTTATTTCCACTAATAGTCGGATGGACTATTAACAACAAGAATCGAACAGAGCTTTTGTTTGCTGGGCGAGTGTGTGACAAATAAAGTTGCAAAGTCAGACGAGTTCTAATTCCGCTGGCCCGACATGCATATCGATGGGACTATGAGGCGATGAAACATTTCCAAACAAGGCTCTGTCTGCTTACTGGCGACGATGTACTTTTCGAGGATCAGTACTACAGCTCTGAATTTTGCAGAAAGCTGGTTGGAGAAATTTGAAAAAAAAATATCGATAAAGCTCCGCACGACGAAAATGAGCGAGTGACGATTCAACGCCTATCTTGGTCCGAATAGGATGAAGAGTGATTGCTCGTTCATTTTCGTTGTCCTGGGTGTTGTGTAGTTTGCCTGATGAAGACTTAAGAGGTCGAAAAAAACGTCGTGTTTTTGTCTTATGATTCGTTTGCCAACGTTTGTAGGCGGAGCTTCATCAATGATTTTTCGAATTTGTTTAGATCTCCGCCTGCAGTCGTCTCATTGTGCGAGTAGATCTAGCTGTCCGGAGATCAAATTCCTCAGTTGCCCGTTATTAAGATTACCTCTACTTGCTGTTGTTGTAATTGTTGCTGTTGTCGTTGTTCTTGTTGCTGCCATTGTTGTTGTTTATTGTTATTGTTGTGTTCTTCTTCTTCTCTCCTCTTTTAACCGTATTGTCGTCGTCGTGGTGTTAGCGTAGAGTTAGGGTACCCCTCCCCTCCCCCCCCCCCTTCCCCCTTCCCCTCCAAACTCCCACTTTCCTGGAACGGGTTATAGTCGTTTCCTTTTTCTCCACTGTGTGTGACTGACCGTTAGAGCTGAACACATGTGACATTTCTTCAGCAATTGAAGGTTCTATAACTTCCCTTTGACTTGTTGGCTGCTCCATGATTAGCTTAATAAGCCCATCAACTCTTTCTGAGAAGGGTTTGTTATTGTGAGGCCTGATTTATTGACCCCATCATTGAGAAAGCCAATCAGCTTACACCCTAAAGTATTCATCTCTTCTTCAAAGTGCTAATGACCATGAGCCCTGGTTTAATCATGTCCTGTTGGAGAGAAACGGCCCACTTGCGTTTTGACGTCTTCACCTCTTACCTAGACAGAGCTAACCGACTTTGAAATGGCATTCATCTATTCTACAAAGATTGAATTGCCCGGTGCTTGACTCGTTCACCTTTCTCTGGACATAGCTAATTGATTCTACCTTGTGCATCTCTCAGTAGGAAAACACACACACACACACACACACACACACACACACACACACACACACACACACACACACACACACACACACACCAGCACTCTGTCTTGTTTTATGAATTTCTCTCTGGGGAGAATTGAAATCGAGAGAATTTATACCGTTGTGTCTTGCCTTCTTGACATCTTCCTGTAGCATATAAAGAAAAACAATGTTGCTTGTGTAGTGCACTTCCCCTAGGAGAGAGTCTGCAGCACAATGCCTTGCTTTCTAGACCTCTACACGAAAGGGCCAATAGCCCTGAGCCTAGCCTTGTGCGTGGCGTGTCTCCCTGTGAATAATTGTCAACACTGCGCTTTGTCTCCTTGGCTTTTTCTTGAGATAATTAGTTGCACGAGAACTTGCCTTCTGGGGCCTCTCGCTGGGGAGAATATATCAGAGGTCCTCTCCAGAGCATCCAATCGTGTTGATGACATGATATCTGACGTGCTCAACATGGAGGAGGTAAAACATTACATGGAGCATCCGACAAGATCCACCAACACTGTAGGACACAAAATTGAGCAATATGTCGGTTAATGGGGTTACCAACAGGCCACCTACCGAGGCTTGCCTTCAGGTAACTGTATTAGGTAAACCAACAGGTCAGTTCATGATGCTTACACACAGGTCAGTTGATGACGTTTACCGACAAGTTTAACTACCAGTTACTCAACGGGTTTTACCGGCAGGTCAGTCAGTGTACTATGCCTACCAGCAGTTGATGAGGTTAACCGGGGGATGCCTTATTGTCAGAAGGCCCACTAGTCAGAAGGCCCGTTAGTCAGAAGGCCCTAGTCAGAAGGCCCACTAGTCAGAAGGCCCGTTAGTCAGAAGGCCCGTTAGTCAGAAAATCAGTTGGCATTCAGTTGCATGAATGTAGGGATTACCGCTGATAGGCCAAAATTGATGATCACAGAATTTCTCTCTGACCTACA
>JADBJO010000680.1:150000-160000 GCA_016801955.1 Conus betulinus | reverse complement strand
TTTTGATTTTTCCAGATTCACTATTAAATCAAGTTTCTTTGCTGTTTTACTCAAAACGTTCAGCTGTGTCTGAAGACCCATGACAGTGGACGCAACAAGCGCCACATCGTCAGCGAACAGCAGAATGAATAGCTCTATGAAGTCAGGAGATAAAGGAGGAATACAATGCTTACCATGCTCTGTAATTTCTTCAGCAAGTTCATTAATAAATAAAGAAAATAAAACCGGGCTACATATTTCTCCTTGCTTTAGGCCTCTGGGACACATAAAAAAAGTATCAGTTAAGTGTCCCCGTACTTTAACCTAGCCGTACAAACGGTATAATACTTTTAATGCATTGTACATCTTTCCTTTTATACCCTTTTTCTTTAAGACTGACCAAAGTCGATTTCTATCAATCAGGTCGAAAGCCTTTTTAAAATCAATAAACGCCACGTATATTTTTTGATGGTTAGAAAGTTGCTTTTGCACTAGAGAGGAGTGTAAATATATGGTCAGTTGTACTATAGCTCTTTCTAAAACCAGCCTGTGCATCGTTTATGACACTATTATCCTCGATCCATTTGGTTAAGCGTTTATTCAGAATGTAGCTGTATAATTTAGAACTGATATTCAACAGGGAAATACCTCTATAATTATCAGGGGAGTTAATATCACCTTTCTTGTGCAACGGTTGAATAAGAGCTTCACACCATGCAGAGGGAAAGATTCCAGAATCAAAGAGTTTGTTGAAATATTTCTTAGGAAAAAGGAGAACGGTAGGCATAGCATACTTATAAAACTCTCCAATAAGGCCGTCTGGACCAGGAGCTTTGTTTCTTTTTAAAGCCTTTATCGAGTCTAAAATTTCTCCCTCTGTTATATCTTGATCAAGAAAACTGGCATCACAGTCAATTTCAAGCAAACAGTCATCTTCTGCATGAAAGCCTGGAGAAATGGGGTCAGGTAGGGTTAAACTCTTCATTAAATAATCGTTCAAAATGCTGAAACCAGTCTGTGTTGGATATTGAGTTTGACACAACAGAACTACTTTTTATTGACTTCAGAGTCCTCCAAAATTGTTTAGGGTCTCTAGCATTTTCATTAAGAGTGCGCAGAACACATTGTCGATATAACTGCTGCTTATAGCGGAGTAAATCTTTGTACTGATCTGATTTCTCAAATAACAGTAATTAAGTCTCAGGTCAACGGCGTCAGGCTATTAGCAAGTTTTACTTGGCTGAACATTCTCAGTGCCTGTCTTACCTGACGGCGTTTAACAGAGCATTCTATATCAAACCACGGGCTGCGCTTGTCATTACCAATAATGATATCTTTATTCATGCACTGACCAGCTACAGAAAGACCCTCGTTGAATTGGCTAGAGCATGTTCGAAATCAATATCGATAAGTTTAACAGCTTCATCAAAAATTGAAGTTACAACATCAGATCCAAGTGCAGAAACAAAAATCATTTTCTTTAACTGGATCCCACACATACTTTTGAAATTTTGTAATTTTAGGTGCTACCGGATTCAGACTACGGTTAGAAAAAACCTACCTTAAGTTCAACGGGCATATGTTTGGATTCTATCCGCTGGGTTACTTTCAACTCGCGGCACGATGAGATTAAACTTCTTGAAGAGATAAAGTAGTCGATTACACTTGAACCATTGTGGGCTATATACGTATAATTGCCGTTTACATCACCAGGTAGAAGACCGTTCAAATTACTAATTCAAAGTGCTGACAAAAGTTAATTAAATAGTGACCAAAATCGTTTATTGAACGATCTTTTTTGACGCACGGAAGAAGTCATCACAGGGAGTATCATCTCTATTGTTAAAGTCTCCATCATATATAGAACATTCCTTTGCATTTAGTCCACCTGTTCTCGCGTTTAAATCACCAAAGATGATCAATGGACAATCACCAACTTCTTCAAAAGAATCCATTATGCACTGTTCTAGAAGTGAAACTCCATTATCTATTTCAGTATTTGTATAATAGATACTGTTCGCTGGAGGCAAGTAAATCCCAACCAGAAGAACATCTAGTCTGGAGTTTTAAGCTGAAGTACTACAGTATGATCATATATTCTACTGTAATTTGTTTAACCATATTAGCATAAGTCTTCCTTACAAGAAATGCAATCCCACCTGACAAGCGTGCTGTAGCAGCATCAGTTAATCGTATACCAGGACAAAGAAAAAAACTACAGTCAGGAAAAAAGAAAAGAAGGAAATGTTCTTGAAAAAGTTTCCGTTGGAACAACAAAATCAAACTGAGCGATATGATTTTTTTTACATCTATATCGTACACTAAAGAAAGACCCTCAATATTGTAGGTCAAAAAGAGAGACATTCTTTCTTACTGTCCTTGACACGAACACGGCCGTTTCCCTAGGTATCCACGTTGTCGGAAGGATGCAGGGGCACAGAGGATCGTTATTTCGTCCACAGATGCGTCCAGAGCTGTTTTTCGGGTGGGCCCTGGAAAAAACTTTCAGTGAGCTGCATCTGCCTGGTCCTCACGCGACTTCGGGTGCAAGGGCCATAGTCTGGGGACTGACCCTCTGTTTCATTGACAAAGGACACTTGAGGGGGGCTGAGGGTTCTTCTGTGCACCAGCACCGTCACTCGCGCTGCAGCTAATGTCTCCGCACAATCAAAGGACTGGCTCTCCACGTCAGCTGGCGGGGGTCCACAGTGACCTTCTGTTTAAGCAGAGTCAGGCTATCGTCAAGAACGTCGGCTGGAATCGATGTGGGACTCTGAAGACCCTCTGAAGCACCGACAGGAACTCCTACCTGGTGTACGCCGTTGTGGCCCATGGTCACGCCAGGACTTGATGCTTCCCCATGGGAAGGTGGATCAGGTCTGTAGTCAGGGCAGTTTGTGAAGGCTTCAAGGTGGTTGCTCTGGCTCTGACTTTGATCAGGACGTGCGAGGGTCAGTCCTCTGTTCCTGGGTGTACTGGTTCTGGGCAAGGTGGGAAACTCATGCATACTGCACAGAGGAGGGAGGAAGGAGGATGTGGAAGACGGGCACTGGATGTCCAGAAACACAAGATGGAAGGGGACAGGTGGAGGTGGAAGAAGGGGGATGGATGGATGTAGAAGGCGCAGGGGTGTGGATGGAAGTCACTGATGCACATGGACGGTTAGAAGTGGAGGCTGAAGACGGACAAGTGGAACTGGAAGGTAGAGGGGAATGAGTGGAAGTGAAAGGTGGAGGGGAATGACTGAAAGTAAGTGGCAGAGGGGGATGGATGGAAGTGGAAGGTAGAGGGGAGTGGGTGGAAGCTAGTGGCAGAGGTGGAATTGGAAAGGTGGAGGGAAGTGGGCGGAAGCATATGGCAGAGCGGGACGGGCCGGAAGTGTAGGGTGGTGGGGAATGACTGTAAGTGTGCGGCAGAGGGGGACGGATGGAAGTGGTGGAGGTGTGGATAACAGGCCCGTTACCGTTAAGAACAAGGTTCCCCAGCTGTGCCCTGTGTCCAAACACCGACTGGCGCTGGCTGGCACGCTGGTTACCACGTCCTTCTTCTCTGTAATCTTCTCGTTGATCTTCTTGAACATTGAAAAATCTGATGTTATATTGGCGTGAAAAGGTTTCAAGTTTATCTTGTTGATCATGTAAATGATCAGTCCTATCCAAAAGGTAATCTTGCCATTGAGAGAGTTGGGATAGTTGATGCTCAAAGACAGAACATTTGTGGGACAGACATGATATCTCCTCCTTGAGCTCCTTATTCTCGTCACCCAATGAACAACACAAAGATTGAAGTGCACGAGGATCACTCGGTAGAGATCCTGGCCCCGGGCACAAGGATCAAACACCAAAACAGGTAAGTCAATGTACACCCCATCAAGACACCACTTGTGTCGTCCTTCAAGGTGTATGACTCGTTTCATCATCTTTTTGACTGATATTTCCCTTCGAGTCATAAAGCTCCAAAAAGTCCACAGAAAACAGCCACAAACATGTCTAAAATCCAAGGAAGCCGACGGCATGTTATGCGGGATACAACACAACGCGAAGTTCAAAAACAGCTCACAGTCATATAAACAGTTGCAAGAAAGGGAGCACCGGAGAAAACACGTCCGCTCGCTACGAGGGAGGGAACTAGTAAAAAAAACAAAACAAACAAACAAGTTTGGGTAACTCTTGCACCCACAAGAAAACAAACACACACGCCCATCACTCATGAAGCTAAATACAGCTGTCAAGTATTGCTTCAGCTAGCCATGCTCCGTTGACATAGGCTGACAGGCGTGTCAGCCAGGTCATGCAAGTCACGGGCATTGTCCTGAGGCTCTGTGATTCTATAGCCTCATAGCACGTGAGAGGGTGGGGGTGGAAACTTCACTTCCAATCATCCAGAAGATGTGGTGTGGACTGGCTAGTGCCCAAGGTTTGCTGCAGAAGCGTGGATGCTTCAGCAGATCAATATCAGCGTTCACAGACGTCCAGCAAACGCACGTTCCAGAGTCAGAACATGGCTGTCTGAAGAGTCAGATAAAAGCCGTGAAAGTATGAGGTTCATGTCTACAAACGTTTTAACATACTCACGAACACATGGCAAAAAGAAGGATGCTTTCAGTTTCAGCCCGATTGTTATTCAGGGTGACTGTACAGGATACATTTCGACTTAACATGCTGTACAAAAAAAAAAAAAAAGACACAAATTCCACCATCCTGCCAACCACCTCTCACGCAAACGCGGGGAGACAGAGAAAATACATGCACCTAATCATCTACACTTCATTGCCTAGTAGCTGGCTTATTAGTAAGTTTATATATATATATATATATATATATATATATATATATATTTAGCAGTATTTTTGATATATATATATATATATATATATATATATATATATATATATATATGTATATGTATGTGTGTGTGTGTGTGTGTGTGTGTGTGTGTGTGTGTGTGTGTGTGTGTGTGTGAACTGCTAATAGGCCAGACTTGCTAATAGAGAGAGAGAGAGAGAGAGAGAGAGAGAGAGAGAGAGAGAGAGCCGAGAGACACACACACACACACACACACACACACACACACACACACACACACACACACACACACACACACACACACACACACACACACACACACACACACATACAGTATATCTACCATATGGCAGCCTACATAGAAATGCCTTTGTAATTCCGTTTAACATTCTCCCTTTCGCTTTTGCTGATTTCTTCCATCAGTAACTCCATGATGCACTTTGGTCAATAACAAACAGCTGCGGTCAGCTCGGTCTCCACCCCGTTCAGCTGATCTCCCCTTTCCCTGCAGCAATACTCGCAGCTGTCTGAAAATGAATAAGTGCAAAAGAAAGAGTGTTACACCTTCAGAAGGACGTACACAGTAAAAACAAAATCATGCCTTCCCTCTCTCCCTATTAGCCACTGAATTTACTAATGGCACCCCCATCGCCCTCACCCTCCTCCATTTACCCTTCTTCGCCTCAATTTTGTGGAAGACATTCTGCCTCCCACGTATGTCCATCATCACTTCAAACTGCACGAATGCCTGATGAACGCTCAAAGGACACCTTTTTTTTTAACCCCCGAGAAGTACTTTTTCGTAATGTTGTGGCCTGGAATCTGCTTTGTACCCCGCACAGGAAGGAAAACACAGACTTTTCCCATTGTTATCAATCAGCAGAATGAGTCTGTTCACTAGCAGAGTCAGGTCTGTGTTTTGTGGACTCCAATCTCCAATACAAAAGGAAAGAGAAAACAAAGTTCAGCCAGAGTGCGTTCAGGGAAATCCTCTTTAAAACACATGAAATTCACCATGTCAAAATGAAGTTACTCTAAACTCTGATAAGATATTCAACAACAACACCATCAACGATAACATCAATCAGTATGGACAGATAGATTGATACACAGGCAGGCAGACAGACAGACAGACAGGTGGATAGATAGATAGATAGATAGATAGATAGATAGACAGACAGACAGACAGACAGACAGATAGATAGATAGATAGATAGATAGATAGATAGATAGATAGATAGATAGATATGTGCGCACATATTTTCAAAACCAGGGAAAGCCACATCATTACTTCGTTGTTGCGCCCATATCATAGTTTTACCATGTGTGCATCGCTTAGCTTTCTGTATATGATGTGACTGTATCAATACCATCACTATCAATACTTATATATTGTGATCAATAATATCATAACAAGCATCAGCGTTCTCGTCATTGCTATCACCATTTTTCATGCCCTTGTTAGTTTTTTATAGTCATCATACACGGATGTGTTCCAGGTAATCAAAAGTGATTGACATCATGAAGGCTATTCTGACCAGGATCAACAGGCAATGCCTGCTCGTGGACTACATATATCACACGTACCACAGCCGTCTCTCACAATCGTAATCAGCTTACAGTGTCTGGTCCTGCCAGCATGGGGAATCCACAGAGATAGACACCAAGCTCTGTCTGGCATGCCTGGCACTGTCTGTCTTTATCCTATTAGGCCCACGTAAGTGTGGATCAGTTAGCCTTGATCCGAAGTGTACACGCACACACACACACACACACACACACACACACACACACACACACACACACACACACACACACACACACACACACACACACACACACACACACACACACACACACACACACACACGCACGCACGCATGCACGCACGCACGCCCCCCCCCCCCCCCACACACACACACACACACACACACACACACGCATGCAGGCACGCCCCCCCCCCCCCCCCCCCCCCCCCCCCACACACACACACACACACACACACTCTCTTCTTTTCTTTTTTCTTGTTTTCGCTATGTTCTCTCATTCTTTTCCATTCCTATTTTATTATGATTTGTTCATGTTCAAAATCAAGGTTCCAATCCTCAGACCTATAACCTAGTGTTTAAAGAAAAACGTGCTTAAAGTCTTTCACTTGTAGCACAGACTTTTTTGAAATCCTAAAGGATTTCCAAATCACGAAGAGCAAAGAAAAGTACATGCATTAACATTTGACTGATCTGAAAACATGATATTATTCTCGTGCCAAATGTAGCAAAAACTCCACCATCGATTCGGGAGTTGAAAGAATTGAATTCATGGTCGATAGAGAAAACTCTATCGCACGTGTTGGATAAAATTGCGTTTGTATACTTATCATTCATACATTGCAGCTCTTCTCCCCTTGTTGATCCTTGCTCTTTATCCATCTCAATTCTGCCCCCTCCTCCTTTCCACTCACTCTTTGTTCCCTACGCTCTTAGTCCCCCATTTCTCTTAAAAAGTCCTACACCATACACTATGCCATAAATCATTGTATTCAGCAGGGAAAAAAAACACCATTTAGCTGAGCAATTACTGATTGAAATGAGACTAATTACATAACTTTTTTTTTTTTTTCCTATCACCAATCTGCTTTGATCAAGAAATGTAAATTGCACCCTAAACCCCACCATTTCGCCCATCATACCTAACTGATGTTTCCCCATTCCAAAATAGTACCCTCCTTATGCTCACACTCATCTCTATTGCTTCGAACCTCTGGCTCCATATCAGTGCAGTGTTGAGAGGAAGAGAGCGCATCAAAGATCGTTAATCACCCGACATATACACAGCTTCGATTAAATAAACAGGCGCTGGTTGTCGCTTTCCCCCCGTGTCTTTATGTTCACTTTCACAGAATATGTGAGCAGGAATGCCTGGTCCAGTGTTCCATCTATTTCACTGTCGATCATTTCTTAAACGGCTTGCCAGGAAAAAAAAAAAAAAGAAAAGGAAGTATGGGTGGGTGGATGAGTGGGGTAGGTGCGGTTGAGTGTTCTGAAGTTGGCAGCAGTGGGAAAAGGTTAGGGGAAAAGGTGAGGGAGAGTAGAGGCAAGGGGGTCTCCCCTTCTCTCTGAATGTGTACGTCTCTCTCTCTCTCTCTCTCTCTCTCTCTCTCTTCTTCTTCTTCTTCTTCTTCCATAGGCTATATAACCTTACTTTCCATATGAGCCTCCCACTTGTCACCCTCTCGTCCATTCCTCCACTGGCTGCATGATGCTTGCTCCATGTCCTTCAGTGTTTGCAGCCTGGGGGATATCCAACAGCAAACAGTTGCTGCAGTGAAAGCACTCCAGGGAGTCTGTTCCCTGTCGAGTGTTTGCCGTATAATAGAGAGACATTCTTCAACTGATAGATCTGCATTCTAGCTTAAAGACCGAATGTCATGAGAGAGAGAGAGAGAGAGAGAGAGAGAGAGAGAGAGAGAGAGAGACGCTGTCAGAGTCTCTATAAACAGCGTAGCTGATGAAGCACAACGAAGCTGTCAAATATCGCTTCTCTTTCTTCTGTTTTGTTGACAAAGGCCGATAGGCGTGACAGCCAGGTCACAGAAGTAATGGGCATTGTGCTGAGGCTCAGGGACTGTATAGCCTCAAGGTTGGAATGGAGACACAAAGAGAGAGAGAGAGAGAGAGAGAGAGAGAGAGAGAGAGAGAGAGAGAAGCTGTCAGCATCTCTATAGCAGCCAAGCTTATGTAGCTCAACAAAGCTGTCTACTATCCCTTTTCTCTTTACCGTTTTCGTTGTCATATCCTGACGGACATGACAGCCATGTCATGCCAATGCTGGATATGAATCTGGGTTTCTGTGACTCTCTAGCCTCGTACCATGTCCCGAAAATGTCAGTGTTGATCGGCTATTACCCAGGGCATTTTGAAACAAAAGTGTAGAATATCCAGCAAAAGAATATCATCGTTTATAGAGATGTGAAACACCTGGCAAGTGCACGTCCCCAAATCTGAGCATGGATTACCAAAGGGTGGAATAAAACTGTCACATGTGTGAACATCATTTCCTGAAACGTATTAGCATACTCATAAGCACATGAGAACAGAAGAGAGTTCCAGATCCAGTCTGATCATTAAGCAGGTCGACTACACAGGGCATTTTCTACTGGTTATGGGATAAAAACAAGGAAAAAAAAAAAACATCACTAGCAGTTTTACCATTTCCCAACATGTTATACCACGCCAAAGAGAAAGGTAATAAAAAATGCACATTCCTAATTAACTACAGCAATTTATAGTGTAATAGTTGAACATTTATGAAACTTAAAAGAGTTATGTCATGGCTTCCTGAAGATGACAGAATTCTGTTTGATTTAAAAGAAAATGAATAGGCAACAAGGAAAAAAAGAGGGACCGAAGCCAAAGAAAAATGGAAATTATAGAGGTGCCACCAGTTATGCAAAAAGGTCATAAGGACGAAGAGACACTGCCCAATGGACAGCCTGTATTCATCATGGATAGTGTTGCTGGTTTCGCTACTACTCAGTCACCAGATGATAACAGAAAAGATGTGTAGCAATGAACTGCAACAACAGAAAAAAAAAAATGTCAGGACTTTTTGGAATGAAGAGATTTGAAAATAAAGCAGAAGAAGAAGAAGAAGAAGAAGAAGCAGCAGCAGAAGAAGAAGAAAGAGGCTTGCATTAATACAGAGAAACTAATGGAGAAAGAGAGATCATGGGAGAGAGAGAGAAAAAGAGAGGGAGGTAGAGGGAGAGTGTGTGTGTGTGTGTGAGAGAGAGAGAGAGAGAGAGAGAGAGAGAGAGAGAGAGAGAGAGAGAGAGAGAGAGAGAGAGAGAGAGAGAATTGTCAGAGTCTCTGTGACATTTAAGCTGTGAAATGTTGCTTCTGTCTCTCATGTTTTGTTGACGAAAGGTGACGGGTGTGACAGCCATGTCGTGCGAGTGTTGGGGATTATCCTGGCAGCTGTGTCATGCCAGTGTTGGGCGTTATCCTGAGGCTGTGTGACTCTGTAGCCTCATGTCATGTCAGATGGAGGATGGGGTGCACATCTTACTTCCGTTTTGCCAGAAATTGTCTGTGTTGATCAGCTAATGTCCAAGAGGTGCAGATGCTGAAGCAAATCAGTTTCAGCGTTTACAGAAATGCTATGACATTGTTTTAGGAAGCACCCATCCCCAAATCATAGCATGACTGCCTAAAGAG
>JADBJO010000680.1:127500-137500 GCA_016801955.1 Conus betulinus | reverse complement strand
CAAACGAGACTGAAGATTGGGAGAAACTGGATGCAAAAATCGTCCAAAGACTCGATGCACTGATAGGGAAAAGCACACCCTGGAACACAAACTAGCCACATATGGGGACATTGTGTATGCCACATGTAGAGACGCCTATGGAGCAAAACTACCCAAAGAGAAAACACCCTCCAAAGAAATCCAGACGCCAAGAAAGAAGAGATGGACAAGATCAGGGTCCAAAAGAAAAACCTCAAGAAGCAAATGAAGACTGCTCTGCCAGCTGAAAACAAGGCTTGGAAAAACTCTGGGAAGACCTGAAAGCAAAACACAGCGCCCTCAGCAAAGCGGAATCTGCGAGGAAGAGGAAAAGCAAAAAAGAAGAAGACACAAGAGCGTTTCTTCAGAGACCCCTTCCAGTTTGCCAGAACTCTCTGTTCGAGCAGCCAAAATCTGGGACCCTAAGTGTGGACAAAGGAGTTCTTGAGCAGCATCTCTGAGAAAAACATACTCTGACTCACAGAGCAAAGCACCACTCGACATTCAAGGTCTGGTGTGGCCAACCAACCCTGAGGAACAGTTCAATGACAAGCCTCCAACGTTGGCGGAAATCAAGAAGGTGGTCGACAAAGCCAGAGCCAAATCATCACCAGGGCCAACGGAATACCTTACCAGCTGTACAAGAAATGTCCCAAGGTGCTGGAGTGGCTCCACAGCTGCTGCGATCAGCTTGGAGAAATCAGAAGATCAGCGGCCAGTGGATGACGGCAGATGGTGTGTACATCCCCAAAGAGCAAAACTCAAGTGACATCAGCCAGTTCAGGCCATATCACTACTGAACGTCGAAGGGAAAATCTTCTTCTCTGTCATGGCAGCAAGGCTGACCAAGTACCTCATGGAAAACAAGTACTTGGATGTGTCAGTCCAGAAAGGTGGCATTCCAGGCGTGGCTGGCTGTGTAGAACACGCCACAATGATCTGGGACGCAATCCAAAGAGCAAAAACAGAAAAGAGAGACCTGGACGTAGTGTGGCTCGACCTGGCAAACGCATATGGATCTGTACCCCATGAGATGATACAGTTGGCTCTTAAGATGTACCATGTGCCAAAGAACATCCGCGACATGCTCAAGAAGTACTTTCATGGCTTCTCAATGCGGTTCTCTACCAAGGAGTACACAACAGATTGGATCAACTTGGAAGTGGGCATTGCAATGGGCTGTGCCATTTCCCCAATACTGTTCGTGTTGGCAATGGAAGTCATCTTGAAAGCAGCAACACAAGCAACGCAAGACAAACAGACCTTGGCGATGGATACAAGATGCCCCCTCTCAAGGCCTTCATGGATGACACTACAGTGATTTCATCCAGAGAAGACGAGACACGTCACGTGCTGGAGAGGCTGGACGACGACATAGTTGCCTCATCCAGAATGAAGTTCAAGCCAAAGAAATCACGGAGTCTCTCACTGAGGAAAGGAAAAGTGGCCGAATCTGTGGTCTTCAGTGTTGCCAACCAGACCATTCCAACAGTAACAGAAGAGCCAGTCAAGAGCCTTGGAAGATGGTATGATGATACGCTGAAAGACACACGAAGAGCAAAAGAAACCAAACATGTGTCGGAAGAAGGCTTGGAGACCATTGACCAGTGTGGGCTCCCTGGCAAATACAAGGTCTGGTGTCTGCAGTTCATGCTGATACCAAAGCTCCTATGGCCTCTGATGATATACGACATCTGCACCAGCATAGTGGAGGCAATGGAATCCAAAATCAACAAGTTCACAAGGAAATGGCTTGGTGTCCCACCCTGTCTGACTGACATAGCGCTATACTGTCGCCAAGCAAAGCTGAAACTACCACTGAAATCCATCCTGGAGGAATATAAAGCAGGGAAGATCAGACTTCAAAGCATGCTGGAGGACTCAGGAGACAAGGTGGGTTGAAGCAATCAAGCCCCAGCTGAAGACAGGCAGAAAATGGAAAGTTCAAGAGGCGATGGATTCTGCAAAAGAAAGTCTCAAGATCAGAGAAATAACAGGACACACACAGACCAACAGACAAGGACTGGGGGTGACCAAAACTGAATGGTGGTCAAAGCCAAAGGAAAAGCCAAAAGAGACATGATGATTCAGGAGATGAGAAAAGAAGAAGACCAACAAAGACTCCAAAAAGCAGTCCAGCAGAGCCAGCAAGGGCAATGGACAACGTGGGAGAATGCACTCCAAAGAAGTCTCACTTGGAATGACATTTGGCACATGGCCCCTCTCAGGATCAGCTTCATTCTCAGATCTGCATATGACCTTCTGCCTTCAAATGCAAACCTGGTGAAGTGGGGAAAAACAGACGATCCTTCATGCCCCCTCTGCCATGAAAACAAACAGTGGAGCATGTCCTAAGCTCATGTAAAGTAGCCCTGGCTCAAGGAAGGTACACATGGAGGCACAACCAAGTGCTCAAAGAGATTGTACAAGTAGTCTGGGCTAGTACCAACACCACACAAAGGGAAAATCAGGACTCCAAAAGCACCCGCAACATTCTTCACGCCTCCCAGAATGGAATAGTCACCCAGAGATTATCAGCAAGAGTGGCATGAGACCAGACATAGTATTACACTCTCAGTCAACCAAGCAGCTGATCATGATCGAGCTCACGGTGCCATATGAGAACAGAATGGAGGCAGCTCAGATCTACAAGACTGAAAAGTATGCTGATCTGGCAAACAGCCTGAGGAGAGAAGGCTATCAGGTCAAAGTCCTCACTGCAGAAATTGGAGCTAGGGGGTTGTGTGGGAACGTCTGCATACAGCCTCATGAAACAGCTCTCAGTTGCAGGGAGGGAAAAAACCAAAGCCCTGAAAGCAATGGCAGAAGCGGCAGAGAGGTGTTCAAGTTGGATCTGGTCAAGGAGGAACAAAAGTGAACTTCATAAGGCTTAACTTTCCTACAAATATCAGGTGTCCCTGTGGCTCAGTGGTTAGTGCGCGAGTCATTAAGTGGAAATGAGCATGTCCAGAAGGGCATGGGTTCGAATCCCAGTCATGGCTCATCCCAAGATGGGAAAAAAAGGGGCAGCAGAGGGACATCCGGAGTCATGAACCGGGTGTGGCCCAACCCCCCCCTAGAGTGTCAGGAGATAAGGGCCGAAACACTCGCTTGAAGGGGGCTTGTTATCCTTGATTTGTGATACACGCTGGGAATACATATCTCTCTCTCTCTCTCTCTCTCTCTCTCTCTCTCTCTCTCTCTCTCTCTCTCTCTCTCTCTCACACACACACACACACACACACACACACACACACACACACACACACATGCAGATCTATTGTTTGGATAATGTATTTCTATCACCTAGGAGAACAATCGACAGGGAATAGATTCCCTTTGCAAGGAAGGGAGAGGGAAATGTTATTGTCCTGTTACCCCCTCCATCCTTGTCAAAAGATCTCTTTGGTCATGACAATTAAACATCGAAGTGTCAAAATCTCTCTCTCTCTCTCTCCTCTCTCTCTCTCTCTCTCTCTCTCTCTCTCTCTCTCTCTCTCTCTCTCTCTCTCTCTGTGCCACATAGTGCATAAGTTCCGAACATTATAGAAACATTGTTCTTCCAGTTTCTCCCCCCTTTTCTTCCCTCCTGGGCATTTGTTTTTTGAAAACAAACAAACAAATAAACAAACACACAAACAAAACAAACAAACGTCTAAAGCGACAAGGGAGTGCATGTCGTGTGAAAAAGACAATACCACCAAAACGCATTGTATATAGGACCTTGATTTTTGTTTTCTTTCTTATTTTCAAATTTTAGAGGCAGGGAACATAACAATAAACAGTAAACAAGTGGGGTAGTCTTTGCTCCCATAAGAAACCTAACACAGAGTACTTTTTATTCAAGACTGGCACAGCCTTTTAACTTGAATAAATTGATTGTTCGTCTTTGTATTTGTCTGACTTTATTCAAGTTTAAAAGGCTGTGCCAGTCTTGAATAAAAGTTACTCTGTGTTAGTTTTCCTTATGGGAGCAAAGACTACCCCACTTGTTTACTGTTTCTTATTTTCATTTTAGCGTTAACATCCAAGCAAACCCATTCATACTTGCAAACTTTCCCATCCACCTACACACACACACTCTCTGTCTCTCTCTCTCTCTCTCGCTCTCTCTCTCTCTCTCTCTCTCTCTCTCTCTCTCTCTCTCATCTCTCTCTCTCTCTCTTGCTCGCTCGCTTGCTCGCTCGCTCGCTCTCGGTTTAAACAAACATCATTGATTGCGTATTGAACCATCCTCTTAAAAATGTATTTTTGCTGTTGCTCTTTTTTGCTCCTCTCCCCCCCTCCCCCTCTCTCTCTCTCCCCCCTCTCTCTTCTCTCTCTCTGTCTCTCTCTGTCTCTGTCTCTCTCTCTCTCTGTATCTCTCTCTCTCTCTGCATACGAACGTTCTTTGCATATTACACTCCACCTGTTACTCTCTCGTCCCTTCCTCCACTCGACGCATGCTGATTACAACATGTCCTTCAGTGGCTGCAGCCAGGGGGGACGTCCACCAGCCAAAGGGTTGGTGCAGTGAGAGCTCTTCAGGGAGTCTATTCCCTGTCGAGTGTTCTCCCAGGTGGTAGAAATACATTCCACACGATAGATCTGCATGAGAGAGAGAGAGAGAGAGAGAGAGAGAGATTGAGAGAGAGAGAGAGAGAGAGAGAGAGAGAGAGAGAGAGAGACAGACAGAATAGAGATAGATAGAGAGAGAGAGAGAGAAGAGAGGAGAACTTTTTGAGATGATTTCAGAGGAGAGAGGAGAGAGAGAGAGAGAGATGAGAGAGAGAGAGAGAGAGAGAGAGAGACAGAGACAACTTTTTGAGACAGAGACAGAGACAGACAGCGACAGAGACAGAGACAGAGACAGACATATAGACAGGGCAGGCAAACAGAGAGAGCGAGAGAGGAGACAGATGACAGAGAGAGAGAGAAGAGAGAGAGAGAGAGAGAGAGAGAGAGAGAGAGAGAGAGAGAGAATATTAGAATGTCTCTAAGCTTCTCGTTTGTATCCCTATCGTTGTGCCAAGAAAGACTGATGGAGCCAGAGCCAGATTATGCAGGTGTTACCCCTTATGTCCCGCAATCCTATACACTCACATTAGGTCAGTATTTGGACAGGGGAGGGTGTGTTGGGGGAGGGAGCTTTGGTTGTAAATTCATTCCCGAATTCCCAGAACATATCAGCTTTGATCACTATTGCTCATTATACATTGCAGAACAGTAGATGCTCCAAACCGATGGCAGTGTTTACAAACATTTGAAGGCGTATATCATGCGCTGATCCAGAAATCAGAATATGGGTGCCGGAAGGGTGGAACAAAAAACCGACAGAGCTATGAAAATCGTTTGTTAAAAACTGTGAACATACGGACTGCAACTGAAGAGCCGAAAAAGAGGCATTTAGATGCAGTTTGATAACCCAAACACTACAGTCATGGGGGTCACTTTTTCAGCGTTGTCACTCTTTTTAACACATCCACTAGAATATATAACCCCCCTCCCATAACACACAAACGTAACCGTTCCTGATAACAAACCCTTGTCCTTCGTTATCTTCCATCACAAGAACGGAAGTATTGGCATCTTCCCTGTCTAGCTGTCTGTCTACCTGTCTCTGTTTTTGTCTGTCTGACTTTTTGTCTGTCTATCTGACTGTCCTCTCTCTCTCTCTCTCTCCTCTCTCTCTCTCTCTCTCTCTCTCTCTCTCTCTCTCTCTCTCTCTCTCTCTGTGCACATTAGCCACAATACTTCCCAGAGCTACTCATCCATCTGAATCAACATTTTTTTTCCCCTGTCTGATTCTGTGATACTTCAGAGGTACTGCACCCACGCAGCCAATGCCGGCTCCCCATCCCTAGCCACAACCCGGCTTATCCACAGCCCGAGCTCTGCTCTGCGATCAACAGGGAGCAATCAATATCAGGTTATCATGAAGCAGCCTCCCGCCGGGGGGAGACACTGCACTGAAGCCAAGTCACTTCGGTGCAGGACACCACCTACTTTGCGGCCTGCTGATGACAATAATTGATTGGTCTCAAGCCCGTGTGGGTGTGAGCTGTCCTCTCCAGAGGGCGACACCACGTCCGTCCCAGCAACAGTTCCCATGAATTTGCCGATGTCAGTGACCCCGAGGAAACCTCACCCAGACCATAGCCGTAGAAAAAAAAAACTGAAACTGGGGTCATCATGGAGCAGGGTATGAAGAGCCATAGAGATTAGACACACTCTTTTTATGCTAATCGATGAGGATGACGACGATGAAGATGCTGTTACGGATTTCTATTCAATCTGTGATTGGCATGACCAGTGTGTACTCTCTGCTTAATTTCATACTGTATCCCATCGTCAACCAGACCCGAGAGAGTTAAAACACCTGCAGTGTTGATAAGGAAAATGAGCAACACTCACTGTGACGCATAAATGAAGTGGATAAAACTCCACTATGTGGTCGCATTCTTCCTGGTTGAGTCGAAAGCAGCCTCCATTCAGGATAGGAGCTGATCGGCATATGAGACTCTCACATATAAACGGCTTTGATAATGATAGTTCATTGGGTTTCCTTTACGCGACTGGCACGAAGATTCGAGCTTTTTTTTTCGACAATGCCTTTTTTTTTTTTTTTTTTTTGGGGGGGTGCTTCTGGCCTTCATGTGGCAGCTGAGTGCCACGCCCCATTTTTGCATTATTCCAAGTTAGTTCGTGCATGGTGGGCGTGTGATTCATATATCTTATGTTCTTTTCTGGAGTATATCTACCTTTTTTCAACTCCTGTAGTGTATTTACTGGCTTTTTCTGCTGAATATGCAGCCATGGACCCACTGACTCTGTGCAAGATTGTGATGCACCTGAAAAAAACTGGATATGTGCACAAGAAATCATATAAAAATGGGAAGTTTATTCTTTTGCATTCTACTAGCACAGTTTCATGAATAACACTTTCGGAAAATGTCGTTGACGTATCTCTTGTTTTGCATTTTTGGCGATTTTTTTTTTAATAACCATAACAACTTGCCCTTCTGCAAGGGAAAAACAAAGGAACAGAACTGTGCCTTCCAAGTGAGTTCGGGAACAGAACCAATGCCATCTCAGCAGGAAGTCTGCAACACAAGTGACGTTGATACGGAGTTTGGTTCGTGTCAATCGCCTGTTCCCCTACCACCCCAACCATCCATCCACCAACCCCCTTTGCCTGTCTTCCTGCCAGCCTCCCTCCTGCTTCACTCGTTCTCCGACATGGGCTTTGCTTCCACACATCTGTTCATGCATAACCAGTCGTGACAACTAGGACACCCTCTTTTGGCAGCTTCCTTCCCTCCCTCCACTACCTCTCTCCTAAACGCCCCTGCCTTCCCCTTACCAGCCCCGCCTCCTTCATCCCCCCCCGCCCCCCCCCCCCCCCCCCCCCCCCTCCCCCTCCCCTCCCGTTCTTGAAGAGGCTTTTGTATCAGGCAAACGTGCACTTTGTCTTTGTTGTATGAAATGGAACATTATGAACAGCTAGGCTGTTTCACGTTGGCAATGGGTAGAATCTCTACTCTGTTCTGACTGTTTCAGACAGAAGGGTGGGTTCGGCTACCCCATCTTTCATTGCCTCCCAGCAACATAGTGCGGGATGGAATGCTGGGAACTTGTATGTATTTGATTCAGTGTAACATATAGATACCTGCCCGCAGGAATCTAGTAAAAAGGATCTGAAACTGGAAGAAGTACCCCCCACCCCCTCCTTCCCTTAACAATCAGGACCCGCCCTAAGCTCCGGTGACACTACCCAGAAAACCTCTGTAACTCCTCCAAAAATTCTCACAGCTCTTTAAAACTTCTCCAAACCTGACCTCATCTCTTTGAACTTTCACCCCAAGTTCTCCAAAAGTATATGAAACTCACCCGCACATACTCCACCCCAACCCCACCCTATGCCCCTCCATGGAGGGGTCTATACCTTTATTGACCATGAGTTAATGTTTTTAAAAAAATATGTATAGTGCCACTTCTCATCCAACAAGAACAGGTATGACTGAAACGGCACATTCATCAATGCTTCGACTCGTCAGGCTATTACGCTGCCTGGAACACAACGACGAATAAAAAAAATAGTTAATCACACACACACACACACACACACACACACACACACACACACACACACACACACACACACACAAATGACTGACTAATGTCATCCACCGTTGACCTTTACATCGCCTCTGCAGCCATAATGTGGCACTTGGTGCCATATAAAGCAACAGAATCAGGGTATATGTATGGATATGCACTAGAGATACGACTTGATGAACGAGAAAAAACAGTAGGATTAAGGGGAAAAGCACCCAGAAGTGGTCCTCCCTGAAGTCCGTGTTAGTCATGATGGAAGGGTACATGGTAGGAAAAAAAAAGAGAACGTACGGCGGAGGAGTTGAAGGGCGTGACTTGAGGGGATTGGGAAGAAGCTGTAAGAAGTACATATGGCTATTAAACAAACGCATATGTGTGTATGTGTGTGTGTGTGTGTGTGTGTGTGTGTGTGTGTGTGAGAGAGAGAGAGAGAGAGAGAGAGAGAGAGAGAGAGAGAGAGAGAGAGAGAGAGAGAGAGAGAGAGAGAGAGACGGTGATGACGGTTTTGGTAGGTCTTGTGAAAAGGCAACCACCAATCGAAAATACTCTTATATATTCAATTCGGCTCTAAAACCAATCACTGATCAGGGTTTTCTACCTCTCTCATAACGTTGTCAGTTGATATCGCTATAATGCGCCTTAGTCAATGAGAAGAGCAGCAGTCAGCTTTGCTGCTATTCTCTCTTGTAATTATTTCAACTCAGTACGACCTTTCTTGCAGCTGTCCATGATGAATTAAGATGTGAAGTGTGGGAATGGAATCATAACGTCTTGGAGAAGAAAGCCTCAGGCACTTCCTTCCTCAATGTCAGCTACTGATCCATCCTAAATCACGTCCACCTCTCTTCTCCTTACCACCCACCTCCTCTGATCTGCAGATGCTTCTATCCCTCCTCAGCATCTCCACCATTGCGACCAGTTGCAAGGATGAACACTCCAAAGGCACCTGTTCAAGACAAGTGTTTTCTTCATTGATCAAAATCTTCTGTGCCCCACGCTCTCCACTCTGATCTTCACTTTGAGCGGGATAAGTGCAAAGAGGTGGGCATGTCAAATCGCTGTCAATGAGCAAAATTAAGCTGTGCACTCATGATGTCGTCTGAGCTTCTCCCACCCCTCCTCACCTCTGTCCCACTCCCTCTACCCCCCCCCCCCCCCCCCCCTTCCACTTCCCCTCAGGCAAAGGTTGCGTGGGTAGGATGAATTTCTCCCCAGATATCCAGCTCAGGTCTCTGAAGGGTGAGAATAAATGTAATATTTGATGTGGCAGATGAAGGTTTCTTTCTTTCTGCCAAGGGATAAGAATGTTGGTGACATCGAGTATTTCTATCTCTGCTGTTATTACGTCGTCGTCTGTCTACAACACTGTAATGAGCCTTGGTCAATAAGAAACAGCTGCAGTCAAGTTTGCAGCTATTCCTCCTACGTAATATCTCAACCTAAGACAGCTGTTCTTGCAGCTGCCGCGATGAAGTAAGAGCTGAAGTGTTGGATTCGAATCTTAACGTCACAGAGAAGAATACCTAAGGCTTCTCCTCCTTCCTTATTAGTCATTGAACTCTCCTTCAAGCACCACCATCTCTATTCTCCCTTCCACCTATCTCCTCTGATCTACAGACGCTGTTCTCTCCCCTCTGAATCTTCTTTATTGGTGCAGGGATAAGTGGTGAATACCCTAGAAGCCCCCCCCCCCCCCCCCTTTTTTTTTTTTTTAAAGGCGTATGATGTCTTCATAAATCAAGTACTCTGTGTCCCATGGTCTACACACTGCTCTTCACTTTGAGCGTGGTGAATGCAAACAGGTGGGTCTGTGGAATCACTATTAATGAGCAAAATTAAAGTGTGCGCTTATGGAGTTGTCTGCGCTTCTTTCTCTCCTCATCAC
>JADBJO010000680.1:107500-117500 GCA_016801955.1 Conus betulinus | reverse complement strand
CCCCACTTTGCCTTCAACATGTGGCTACTAAAAGCAAAAGGAAAAGATGCTCCCAGGATTCACCGAAAGGGGGAGAGAATGATGAATCCATCGGTGCTCAACCAATCACGACTGCAAATCCCAAACGGACTACGAACATGGACCAAATGGAATATCCATGTGTCTGTGGAAAGCGTTTCGCTACCACCCGTGGCATGAAGATCCACAGAACAAAGATGGGATGTGTGAAGACTCATCTGAATGAGCAGCAGCGCACTGCATCAGCAGATAAGACGTCGGAAGACCAAGGCCAGGATTTAAACCACAGTGCCAAGGACATCCACGCTGTTGGTTCGGATGAGGAATTTGCACAGGCCCTCGATGCCAGGCGCCTGAAACTCAACCTGCCACGAGCAAACGAGACTGAAGATTGGGAAAACTGGATGCAAAAATCGTCCAAAGACTCGATGCACTGATAGGGAAAAGCACCCTGGAACACAAACTAGCCACATATGGGGACATTGTGTATGCCACATGTAGAGACGCCTATGGAGCAAAACTACCCAAAGAGAAACACCTCCCAAAGAAATCCAGACGCCAAGAACAGATGGACAAGATCAGGGTCCAAAAGAAGAACCTCAAGAAGCAAATGAAGACTGCTCTGCCAGCTGAAAAACAAGGCTTGGAAAAAAAAACTCTGGGAAGACCTGAAAGCAAAACACAGCGCCCTCAGCAAAGCAGGAAAAGCAAAAAGAAGAAGACACAAGAGCGTTTCTTCAGAGACCCCTTCCAGTTTGCCAGAACTCTGTTCGAGCAGCCAAAATCTGGGATCCTAAGTGTGGACAAAGGAGTTCTTGAGCAGCATCTGAGAAAAACATACTCTGACTCACAGAGCAAAGCACCACTCGACATTCAAGGTCTGGTGTGGCCAACCAACCCGGAGGAACAGTTCAATGACAAGCCTCCAACGTTGGCGGAAATCAAGAAGGTGGTCGACAAAGCCAGAGCCAAATCATCACCAGGGCCAAACGGAATACCTTACCAGCTGTACAAGAAATGTCCCAAGGTGCTGGAGTGGCTCCACAGGCTGCTGCGATCAGCTTGGAGAAATCAGAAGATCAGCGGCCAGTGGATGACGGCAGATGGTGTGTACATCCCCAAAGAGCAAAACTCAAGTGACATCAGCCAGTTCAGGCCAATATCACTACTGAACGTCGAAGGGAAAATCTTCTTCTCTGTCATGGCAGCAAGGCTGACCAAGTACCTCATGGAAAACAAGTACTTGGATGTGTCAGTCCAGAAAGGTGGCATTCCAGGCGTGGCTGGCTGTGTAGAACACGCCACAATGATCTGGGACGCAATCCAAAGAGCAAAACACAAAAAGAGAGACCTGGACGTAGTGTGGCTCGACCTGGCAAACGCATATGGATCTGTACCCCATGAGATGATACAGTTGGCTCTTAAGATGTACCATGTGCCAAAGAACATCCGCGACATGCTCAAGAAGTACTTCAGTGGCTTCTCAATGCGGTTCTCTACCAAGGAGTACACAACAGATTGGATCAACTTGGAAGTGGGCATTGCAATGGGCTGTGCCATTTCCCCAATACTGTTCGTGTTGGCAATGGAAGTCATCTTGAAAGCAGCAACAAGCAACGCAAGACAGACAGACCTTGGCGATGGATACAAGATGCCCCCCTCTCAAGGCCTTCATGGATGACACTACAGTGATTTCATCCAGAGAAGACGAGAGACGTGCTGGAGAGGCTGGACGACATAGTTGCCTCATCCAGAATGAAGTTCAAGCCAAAGAAATCACGGAGTCTCTCACTGAGGAAAGGAAAAGTGGCCGAATCTGTGGTCTTCAGTGTTGCCAACCAGACCATTCCAACAGTAACAGAAGAGCCAGTCAAGAGCCTTGGAAGATGGTATGATGATACGCTGAAAGACACACGAAGAGCAAAAGAAACCAAACAGATGTCGGAAGAAGGCTTGGAGACCATTGACCAGTGTGGGCTCCCTGGCAATACAAGTCTGGTGTCTGCAGTTCATGCTGATACCAAAGCTCCTATGGCCTCTGATGATATACGACATCTGCACCAGCATAGTGGAGGCAATGGAATCCAAAATCAACAAGTTCACAAGGAAATGGCTTGGTGTCCCACCCTGTCTGACTGACATAGCGCTATACTGTCGCCAAGCAAAGCTGAAACTACCACTGAAAATCCATCCCTGGAGGAATATAAAGCAGGGAAGATCAGACTTCAAAGCATGCTGGAGGACTCAGGAGACAAGGTGGTTGAGCAATCAAGCCCCAGCTGAAGACAGGCAGAAAATGGAAAGTTCAAGAGGCGATGGATTCTGCAAAAGAAAGTCTCAAGATCAGAGAAATAACAGGACACACACAGACCAACAGACAAGGACTGGGGGTGACCAAAACTGAATGGTGGTCAAAGGCCAAAGGAAAAGCCAAAAGAGACATGATGATTCAGGAGATGAGAAAAGAAGAAGAAGACCAACAAAGACTCCAAAAAGCAGTCCAGCAGAGCCAGCAAGGGCAATGGACAACGTGGGAGAATGCACTCCAAAGAAGTCTCACTTGGAATGACATTTGGCACATGGCCCCTCTCAGGATCAGCTTCATTCTCAGATCTGCATATGACCTTCTGCCTTCAAATGCAAACCTGGTGAAGTGGGGAAAAAACAGACGATCCTTCATGCCCCCTTTGCCATGAAAAACAAACAGTGGAGCATGTCCTAAGCTCATGTAAAGTAGCCCTGGCTCAAGGAAGGTACACATGGAGGCACAACCAAGTGCTCAAAGAGATTGTACAAGTAGTCTGGGCTAGTACCAACACCACAAAAGGGAAAATCAGGACTCCAAAAGCACCCCACCAACATTCTTCACGGCAGGAGGCAGCGAATCATGGCCATGGCCAAGAACAACAGTGCCACTCTCGGAACATGCAGGCAGAGTCTGCTGGACGGGGCAGATGACTGGGAGTGCACAGCAGACCTCCCCAGAATGGAATAGTCACCCAGAGATTATCAGCAAGAGTGGCATGAGACCAGACATAGTATTACCACTCTCAGTCAACCAAGCAGCTGATCATGATCGAGCTCACGGTGCCATATGAGAACAGAATGGAGGCAGCTCAGATCTACAAGACTGAAAAGTATGCTGATCTGGCAAACAGCCTGAGGAGAGAAGGCTATCAGGTCAAAGTCCTCACTGCAGAAATTGGAGCTAGGGGGTTTGTGGGAACGTCTGCATACAGCCTCATGAAACAGCTCTCAGTTGCAGGGAGGGAAAAAACCAAAGCCCTGAAAGCAATGGCAGAAGCGGCAGAGAGGTGTTCAAGTTGGATCTGGTCAAGGAGGAACAAAAGTGAACTTCATAAGGCTTTAACTTTCCTACAAATATCAGGTGTCCCTGTGGCTCAGTGGTTAGTGCGCGAGTCATTAAGTGGAAACGAGCATGTCCAGAAGGGCATGGGTTCGAATCCCAGTCATGGCTCATCCCAAGATGGGAAAAAAAAAAAAAAAAAAAAAAAAAAAGGGCAGCAGAGGGACATCCGGAGTCATGAACCGGGTGTGGCCCAACCCCCCTAGAGTGTCAGGAGATAAGGGCCGAACGCTGTGAAAGACAGGTGCTTTTGAGCTGGAGGTCATGATGGAAATGCAGATCTGAGGAGAGAGGATAGCACCTGCATATCCGAGGGCGGGAGGCTGCAAGTGTTGTAAGAACAGCTCAGCAGCGACAAACAGGGAAGGATGGAAGACATGGAGCTTCCTTTTTCTGTGAAGCCAGGATGCAACACTCTACCTCCCAGCACGTGCGCCATCGTGGACAGCTGCAGGGACTACGGCAGGGAACTGCCGGATCAACGGGGAGGGGTGAAGACCGGGCTGAGTGCAGCTGTTTCTTTATTTTTTTTTTTTTTTTTTTTTTTTTTTTTTTTTTTTTTTTTTTGTCCCAACCTGTGCGCCACCTTCAGAGGCAGTGCAACCCACGCCGCTCATTCCGACACCCCGTCCACAGTCACAGCCCGGTCGGCCCCGCCGCAGCCCCGGCACCGGCAGTCCACAGGCTGCCGAGTCACTTCAGTGGTGTTCAGTGGCGCCTGTTCTGATCTAACATACGCAGGACACCACCTACTAAGCCCCCTACTGACGACAATAATTGCTTAGTCGCGGAGCCGGCGTGAGTGAGCTCTCCCTCCGGAGGCGCCACCACGTCCGTCCAACGACAGCCCCCATGGACTCGCCGATACCGGTGACCCCGACGGAACCAAACCAAGGCCACAGACGTGGAGAGGGCATCGAAATTGAGGTCACCATGAGAGCAGGGCATGAAGGCCCACAGAACTTGAGACTTTTTTTTTTTTTTTTTTTTTTTTATGCTGATCGATGAGAATGAGGATGATTAAGATGATGCTACGGATTTCCATTTTCGGTCTGAGACTACATGACAGGGCTGTACTCTACGCTTCCTTTCATAATATATCCCGGCGTCAACCAGGCCCGAGAGATACAGACACCTGCAGTGTTGGTCAGGAAATTTGAGCAACACTCTCAGAAACGCATCCATTAAGTGGATGAAACTCGACTGTGTGGTCCCAGTTCCCAACTGAGCCCGCAGCAAAACTCAACTCTGGGTAGGAGCCGGTCGGGGCAGAAAAACCCACATGACTTCTGATGGGATTCGAAACCCACGACCTCCCAGCGGGAGTCCGCGACGCTAACCACTTCGCCACTCTCTCTCTCATCACAGCGCGCTAGCGTACCCTATAGCCGCACGTACTGTTGACAGCTTATCCCAATCCCTATCGACTTGCTGCCCTTCACCCCCCACCCCCACCCCCCACTCTCCTCTTCCACCCACTTACTTCTTGTCCACAGTGGCTTCTTTGCCTGCTAAGAACATATGTTACTCGGCAGGACAGTATGGAGACCCACTCTTGGGAGTTTGGCTCAATATCCAGTGTTTTCCCTTTTATCAAGCGGCACTCCCCGCGCATGTCCAGACACACACGCTGGTTTTGTCACATGAAATGGAACGCTGTAAACATCCGGACGTTTTCCACCACAGCGATAGAAACAGTGTGCATCCATCCATCAGATTTTGCGGATGGATTGGCTGAAGGAGTGCTAACTATCCCTCCTGTTGTCTTTGTGTAATGCATGGTTTGTAAATCTGTTGAAAGCATTTATAGAATGAATGCTCTCTCTCTCTCTCTCTCCCCCTCCTCTCTCTCTCTCTCTCTCTCTCTCTCTCTCTCTCTCTCTCTCTCTCTCTCTCTCTCTCTCTCCTTGATGAATATGACTATATTAACAACACAACAACAACAACACAACACAAAAATAATAATAATAAAAAAAAATAATAATAATGATAAAAATGATGGCAATACAATCATGATAATGATAATAATAACCTCAAGAACATCAACAACAACAACAACAACAACAATAGTAATAATAATAATAATAATAATAATAATAAAAGTAATAATGATAACAACAATAATAATAAAAATAAAAAATGATGAAAATAATGAACATGATAGTAATAATGATGATGATGATTATTGTGATGATGATGATGATGATGATGATGGTGATGATGATGATGATGATGATAACAATATTAGTAACAACAATGATAATAATAACAACAATAATAATGATGATGATGATGATGATGATGATGATGATGATCATGGTGATGGTGATGATGATGATAACAAGAATAATAACCATAGTTTTATTATCGTTGTCATCATTTTTATTATTATTATTCTTATAACAACAACAACAATGATAATAATAATAATAATGATGATGATGATGATGATGATGACGATGATGATAATAATAATAATACAGTACCACCACCACTACTGCTACTGCTACTACTACTACTACTACTACTACTACTACTACTACTGCTACTACTACTAGGTGGTTGCCATCCAACATTAACTTTTACATCAGCACTGTACCCATAAACTTCCAATATTCGGCACCAAAGCCTCATTATCTACAAATACATGGGTATAAAGGTAAACGACGTTTACCCACACTAACTAAAGTTCAGTTATGATTGTACACTGCCGCGCACAGCCCTCCCCCCAAACACACACACACACACACACACACACACACACACACACACACACACACACACACACACACACACACACACACACACACACACACACACACACACACACACACACACTGAGCAAACTACCGTACATTCTCGTTGGATAGACGCACAATTTATTCAAAATCTTTCTGCTCCTTAAGAAAGATGCACACTGGTAAGCGTGCAGACATGAGCACATACACGCAAACATTCCTAAACAGCTTGAAAGAGCAGTAATTATGTGTGTGTGTGTGTGTGTGTGTGGTGTGTGTGTGTGTGTGTGTGTGTGTGTGTGTGTGTGTGTGTGTGTGTGTGAGAGAGAGAGAGAGAGAGAGAGGAGAGAGAGAGAGGAGAGAGAGAGAGAGAGAGAGTTCATATTAGAAGCTTTCAACGCATGTGCAAACTATACATTACACACATCAATACACAGGAAGCTTCTATGCCCATGTACACAAACACATGAATACGACTTAAACTCACAACAAAAAGGACACCAGTGGGGGATCGTTTACCCGGTCGGTCTGTGAATCCGTCCTTTAGGAAAAAAAAATACACCGATGTAGGCTGTTTCCATCGCTGTCGTGCAAAAACGCTGGGTGTTTATGACGTTCCATTTCATGTAACAAAGTCTGGATGTGTGCGTGGATATACACGAGGGATACCACTTGATGAAAGGGGAAGACACTGGGGAATTGGGGGCAACTCCCAGGAGGGGGTTTCCATGCTGAACTGCCGATTATCATGTGCTTTTTTAACGACAAACAGACAAAGAAGCCACTGTGAACAAAGAGTACCTCGAGGAAGAGGAGAGGTGGGAAGTCACCTCTAACAGCTAAACAAGGAGGCCAGGAGCACCAGTATCAATCCCTTTTCTTTTCATTCTTAGTTCCATGAACACTGCTATGATGCACCTCGGGTCAATAAGAAACAGCTGCAGCCAGCTCTCTGCCTCTAACCCCCCCTTGCCTGTTGATCTGGCAGTTTTCCCTTGCAGCGATCCACGCGGCTGCCATCAATGGTGTAAGTGCAGGGTAAGGAGTGTTACATCCCAGCTTCTCAGTAAAAAAAAAAGGCTCCGGGTCTCTCAACCCCTCCTCCTGCCGCTGTCGTTGAGCTGTTCTTACGTTTCCCAGCCTTTCTTTTCCTCCCCAGATATGCAGATACCTATCCTCTCTCTTCAGATCTGCATTTGCATCATCGCTTCCAGCTGCAAGGATGACAGATAAACGCTCAAGAGCACCTGTTTTTTTTTTTCGCGTTAAGTATCGTTTGTGGTCTACTAAGTCAAATAAAAGCGGGAGAATGCAAGGTAGCCGTGGTTCTGACCTATACACTTAATGCCAAATGCTAATTGACAAGAAAGAATGCTACACAAGACGAAAATCCACCACGTTGTCAGGAAGCAGGCACTGGCACAAATAACGGGATGCAACCTCGTCCTCTCCTTGTCATCTCCATCTGACCGTCCTTTTTCTTTTTTTTTTTTACTTCTACCGACGTTCTGGTTCCCCCCCCCCACCATAGTCAGATGGGTGTGGAGTTTTGGGCAGAAAGTGTGTGGAAACTGATCAACTTGTCGCCGACCCTCCCACATCTGACTCATTGACAAACCGTGCCATTCCACCAACAAAGTGCAAAAAAATCCTCGTCGGCTTAACAAAGGGAAAAATTCGCTCCTGCTCACAGCACACCAACAACCACCCACACTTGAACATTTGAATAACCAACGTTCTCCACTCGTGTTGTTTTTTGTTGAACTGAGCAATTTCCAATCTTATCATTGACCTTTTTTGTATAGTGATTATGCATTTGGGGAAATTTTGCTAACAAGGACATCACACATTTGACTGGACCACTTTTGAACATTGATAACTTCTACCTCCCATCGTTGTGATTTGCCATTTTTAGCTCGTTTGTTATGCCTTTGGGGGGCACTAACTTTCATACCAAAATGGTTTTCCACGGAGTGTTCATGGGCTTTCCCACTCCCAGCACTGTCATTGACTGTGTTGCTCGAGAACGATTAGGAGTGTCAGACTAAACAGACAGATTCTCACACTTCATGCGTCCCAATCACGTTTTTTCACGTGACTCGTGTTGCTTTCTTGTTTACCTGTGTGTAGTAATTTCTACTCATGTAGTCCGTCAGAATAAACAGCAGATACATCTAACCATAAAAAAAAAATCACGTTTTCACGGTTTGTAATTAATTTTGCTTGAAATCAAGTTGTTTGTTAGATGTTTGTTGGCTTATTGGGAGATTTAACATTGGGTGGCTTTTAGTTTACCCAAGATGGTTCATCCTCCCAGCTACAGATGTGTGGAGTTTTGGCCAGAAAGTGTGTGGAAACTGAATCAATGTCGACCCTCCAAATCTTATCATTGAAGCAGGTGATGCCAGTTTAGTGTAGTGGTGAATCTCTGCTGCATCTAAGGAAATTGTTCTGCTCACACACACACCCACACTCACACACTTGAACATTTGATAACTAACCTCCCATCGTTGTGATTTGCCATCCTTTATAGTGGTTATGCCTGGGGGTTGCTAACTTTCATCACAAATGGTGACTGGGAGTGGCCGTGCTACTTCTACTCCATTTTGCGCGTGCATGAGAACCGAGAGGAGAACTGTCAACACTTCTCGCTCCACATGCGTCCACCACAGCACTGTCAGTGACTCGTGTTGCTCGACAATGGTAATAGTAGTGTCAGAATAAACAGCAGATTATCACCTCATCATAAAAAAAATCACGTTTTCACCGGTGTATTTTAATTTCCCTTCTTGTTTGTCTGTTTGTAGACAACGTAAACATCTACTGCATGGCTTTGAGTCGTGGGTTCACAAAGTGTTGAGGAAAGGTGGTACGTTAGACTGAGGACGAAGCTGTAACATTTGAGTGCAATGCCTGATCAAGGATGGACCCAGGCTACATGTGATCTGGTGGCTATTGGAGATTCCTTCTAGCTGTGTGGTTAGATGGCTTTAGGGCAGAGAACCATCTCCCCAGTACACCTGTCTGTCTGTCTGTCTGTGTGTCTGGTTGCCACACTGTCTCTGTCTCTGTCTGTCTGTCTCATGTCTGTCTGTCTGTCTCTCTCTCCTCCTCTCTCTCTCTCTCTCTCGCTCTCTCTCTCTCAACTGCCTGTCTAATGTCTGTCTGATTTGCCCGTTAGAGCTGCCTCGCTCTACCACTCTCTAACAACAATAGCAGCAGCAACAACAACAACAATAATGATAAAAGCAACAATAACACTACTACTACTACTACTACTACTACTACTACTACTACTGCTGCTGCTGCTGCGTGCTGCTACTCAAACAAAAATGAAAACGACGATTATTTCTATTATTATGATAATAAGACTTTATCTTTCCCTGACTTTGTCTGTCTGTCTGACTGTCTGCACTACTACTACTACTACTACTGCTACTACTACTACTACTACTGCTACTACTGCTACTACTGCTGCTGCTGCTGCTACTACTACTACTACTACTACTACTGAAAACGAAAATGAAAAATGATGATTATTTCTATTATTATAATAAGAAGAAGTTTATCTTTCCCTGGCTGGGCTCTGTCTGTCTGTCTGACTCTCTCTCTCTCTCTCTCCGACTCTCTCTCTCTCTCTCTCTCCCCTCTCTCTCTCTGTCTCTCTGCTCTCTCTCTCTCTCTCTCTCTCTCTCTCTCTCTCTCTCTCTCTCTCTCTCTCTCGCACCACTCTCTCTCTCTCCTCTCTCATACACACACACCCTTTTCCGTCTCTGTCTTCCACACTCAACCCCTCCAATTCTCCCTCTTTTGCTCTGTCGTGAGCCGACAAATACGGAGTGCAGAGCGATATTTAAGCATATTTGGCATGGACCAC
>JADBJO010000680.1:87500-92500 GCA_016801955.1 Conus betulinus | reverse complement strand
AAAAAATTCCTCATTGCAGGAGATTCCAATGCACATTCACCATTTTGGGAGAAGGACTGTCAATCAATTACAAGTAATCGTTTCGTTGAAAATATTGTTGATGCTTCCTTATGTCTCCTTAATGATGGTTGAATAACTCGTATTCCTAGTCATAGAGCGGGTGCCATCGATCTAACTTTAGTGTCCCCAGATGTGGCTCCGATTTGCAGTTGGAATACACTTGACGACAACCTACATAGTGATCATTTACCTATTGCCACTTGCTTTGAAACTAAGAAATCTCAGTCGACAGATCCAACAAGGACAAAGTACCCAAGTATAACTATAGACTTGCAAATGGGATAAATTTTCAAGTTTACTTTCTACATTTGAAGTTAATGACGCAAACAAAAAAGATATCAATACCTATATACTTTATTTACAAATGCAGTCCTAGATGCTGCAAATGAATCTATCCCGCGGTGCAAGTCAGTAAGAATTCACAAGCATTCGGGTAATATTTGGTGGAATCAAGCTTGTGAAGAAGCAAAGGAGGAAAAGATATCAAAATTTAGAATGTATTTAAGAGATAAGTCTGTCCCAAATCTTTTAGAGATGAAAAAAAAACAAAACAAAAAAAAAAAAAACAACAAAGCCAATATGGTTAATGCACATGCAAAAAGGCAATATTGGTCTATGTTTTGCACAAATGAAGTATCAAATCACAAGGACATGCAAAAAGCTGGGAAAATCTAAAAACTATGAAGAATGGAATTAACTTGCCACAGTGTCCTATCAAACTGGACAACTCAGATATACCTACAAATCTAGAAAAAGCTGAAGAATTTGCTGAAATGTTTGCAAATTATAGTAGAAATACTGGACTGTCAGAGAAAGGCAGGAGATATAGAGAAAATCTAGAAAAATAGAACACATAAAGAAACAAATAATATAACTGAATCGTATATAAATGCTGATATGACATTGTACGAAGTAAACGAATGTATTTCAAGTCTTAAGAAAAAAACATCCGTTGGTTTAGACGGACTCTCAAATGAAATGTTGGGACACACTGCCAGATAATGTTATAGAATTTCTTCATTTTTTTTCTACAGAAATGCTGGTCTGATGGTAGTATCCCTCTCGTCTGGAAACACTCAATCATCATTCCAATACACAAACAAAGAAAGCCAGAGCAGAAAAAAAAAAACAGCTATCGTCCAATCGCCTTAACATCCCACACATGCAAACTAATGGAAAAGATTGTTTTAAATAGATTAGATCATTACTGCGAAAAATATAAAGTAATACCTGTCAACCAAGCTGGCTTTCGAAAAGGTAGATTTACAACTGAACATCTCGTTAAATTAACAACCCAAGTAAAGCAGCAGTTCGCAAGACGAAAAAATATACTAGCTACATTTTTTTTTATATCCGAAAAGCATACGATCACATTTGACACACTCGCCTTCTCTATAAACGTAAACACATGGGCATAACAGGTAATACGTACAATTACATTGCCAGCTTTCTATCTAATAGGTTTATAGGTAGGTAAAATTCATATTCAAACCCCAGACAGCTAAGTATGGGTCTGCCTCAGGGATCGGTTATTTCTCCAATTTTGTTTAGCATCTTTTTAGCTGATCTTCCGAAAGACCTGTCCAAAGATACCACTTTAGCTCAATTTGCTGATGATATTTGTTTGCGGATGAAGGTGACAATGAAATGTAAAACTCCAGTCAGGGCTTTGAACTATATAAAGAAAAGTGTATCAATGTGAACTTGATAAAATCAACAAATTTATGATAGAAAATGGACTAACCTTATCATTGGAAAAAAACAAAAATCATGCTGTTTAATTTAGGCTATGACCCAAATAAATTACCTGGATTCACTATTAATGGTGCAGTCATAAAATATACACAAATAGTCAAATTTCTCGGCGTCTACCTCACTTCAAAACTTTCGTGGAATTACCACATCGACTACATAACAAACAAAGCTAGAAAAAGTCTTAACTTTTTGAAGGTAATAAGCAGATAGCACTGGGGACAGGACACAAAAGCACTAATATCTCTCGCTACCTCCCTTGTACGATCACGGCTGACCTATGCCCAGGAGGTTTTTTTTCAGCGCTCCTGCGCCCTTGTTAAAGAAACTGCAGAGCATAGATTCCAAAGCTTACAAACTTGCTCTGGGTGTACCAATACACGCGTCAATTTTAGGAACTTACAGAGAAGCAGGTGTTCTACCCCTCAATGAACAAAGAAAAGCCTCAGCTGCGAAATTTATCCTTAAAACTTCTGCTTACGAAACATTTTCACATAAAATAACAAATCTTAATTCAGAAACCGATTTTGCAAAAAGAGCTAGAACGATACAGTCACTGAAGTCCATTAATACATATGCCTCAGATATTATCTGTAATACAGAGCTGAACGGGAAAAATGTTGCAGTTAAACCTTCTTTTTCTCCACTTCCAGAATGGGAACAAAATCAACCAATATTTGACATTGATATCACAGATTAAAAAAAAAAAAAAAAAACAAAACAAAACAAAAACTTCCCCCTAACCTGTTTAAAATGTTTAGTTAATTCCCACTTGGAAAGTAAGTACACAGACTATCTAAAGATATACACCGATGGATCCGTTCTTGAAGATGGAAATACTGGTGCAGCTTTTGTAATACCCTTATTAAAAACAGAAGAAAAAAAATTGGTATTATATTGGTAAACATTATTCCATTTTTACTGCTGACCTTGTAGCCATACTTATGGCACTAAATTACATTGTAGATCTTTCGACAGATACATGCAAAATCTTATTCTGTATGGATTCAAAGTCTGTTTTACAAGCTATTAAATCCCGAGGCATATGAAATCGACTGGAAATGACTTTTGAAATAAAACATATCATTCATGAGTTGTCTATAAAGGGTACCAGTATTACCTTTTGCTGGATTCCTTCTCACTCCGGAATCATCCACAACGAGTGGGCAGATCATGCGGCTAAAAAGGCAACGAAAAATTTAGAAGATTCATAGCATCTCGACATTCAACTAGATCTGCATGAATTTAACCAGCGCATAGAAAAAAAGTCTCAAAATCAGGTTGCTGAACTGCACAAGAAAAACAAATAGTCAGTATTACCAGCACTGTGTACAAGTAAAGAATGCAGCGCGAATCCGAAATCTTTTTTAAACAATTTATCTGTAATGCATTCCAGACATGTTACTAGTTTGATGTATAAGTTCCGATTGAATGCTTTTAGAACAAGTATTCTAAAAAAATATACATTGCATATGTGGCAAACAAATTACTGTAAACCATCAATTTCTTCACTGCCCAGGAGCTAGGCACTTTGTTTCCTAAAATAAAGTTAGCAGATCAATTGTCAGCCAGTGCACCATTATCCACTGAAAATATTTTAAATAATCATGCATTACTTTGCATGTTCTCTGAAAATTTTTAATTCCAGTCCCACTTGGTATCTATCTCTGATGTATTTTAAACTAAAATTGTGTGTTGTACGACATTGATATAAGAGTTACGATTATATGATGGTATAGCGCCCCCCCCCCCCCCCCCTTCCTCCATTCCGTCCTCCTTTCCACCCTGATGCCCCCCATCCCCACCCGCAACCCCCCCCCCCCTCCCCCATCCCCCTGCATTATGCTCCAATCCTACTAAACTACGTTTGATATACTTTAATTTCCCCGATTAACATACACTAAAGGTTAGATAAACAACAGGATAAGTAAATATCTACATATCTCACCACCGATCCCAACCTCCCCCCTCTTGCCCCTAGCACAGTCCTCTCTCTCTCTCTCTCTCTCTCTCTCTCACTCTCTCTCACACACACACACACACACACACACACACACACACACACACACACACACACACACACACACACAGGCAGAGGCGCACACACATATAATTATGCACGCACACACACACACGCACTCAAACGCATACACATGCACATGCACACACACGCGCGCGTGCACACGCCCACGCACACACACATGTACATGCACACACAGAACTTTTTTTTTTCCCGTCTAATAACACTTATAGTGAATAGACGTTAAACTAAAGAACTAAACAGACAACAGACAGACAGACAGCCAGACAGACAGAGAGGTAGACATACAGACAGACAGACAGACAAAAAAGCGTGTCAAAGAGAGTAAGACAGACAGTCACGACTGAAACAGAGTGACACACCCAAAATTAAAAAATAAAATGAAATGAAATAAAACAAAATAAAAAAAAAAAAAAATAAATAACAACCAGGAATTAAATTGCTAACTTGATTTCTTTTTCTTCTTCTTGGATTTTTATTTCAATTTGCAGTTCTTCATTTCTGATGTCCTAAGCACACGCGGGGTGCTCAGAGAATAACGCCACTAGACTCAGTAAATCTGGCTGAAGACTTGCGCTGTGTTCTAAACAGACCTTCGCATGCGCACATGTTTCCAGAAATACCATTTTTTGTTTATCTGTTTTGTGCGATTATTTCACTACTTCTCTCTCTCTCTCTCTCTCTCTCTCTCTCTCTCTCTCTCTCTCTCTCTCTCCTCTCTCTCTCTCTCTCTCTCTCCCTCCTCTCTCTCTCTCTCTCTCTCTCTCTCTCTCTCTCTCTCTCTCTCTCTCTCTCCTGCAGTTAGGTAGACAGAAAAAGACACACACATATACAGAGACAGACACAGGCAGACAGACAGGAAAATGTGGGAAAAAAAAAGAGATGGAGAATGGCACTAATAAGATTAACAGATACAGGGGTTAATACTCCTCAAACTAGCGCACAAAAAAGAAAGTCATGCAGGAATTGAACTGTAATCCTTGCCACTGTAATTATTTTTTGGAATCCATGCATCCTCCTTTCTGACGTGAGAACACTCATAAACACAACCACACACACACACACACACACCACACACACACACACACCACACACACACACACACACACACACACCAGTGACACTCACATAAATCTGGGTGAAGACG
>JADBJO010000680.1:67500-75000 GCA_016801955.1 Conus betulinus | reverse complement strand
GCAATGGATCGGCCGTTTAAAGTTTTAACATTGTTGGGACGCAAATCACCCCCAGTTGTCATGACACGGGCAGGGCCAAGTCCCTAGGTATTGGATTCTACATTGACATCAGTCCGCGAAGAACCAGTTCCAACACGAGGGAAACATTCTGTAACCTGCTGTTGTCTGGATTTTGCTTTACTTCGTGTCAGTCTGACATGTGATTTGGGTGTTTTTCAGATTCCATGGAAAAGTTTTGTTGATCTGACCTCACTACACCATGCAAGGCTGAACTAAGACAGTTAGTCTCTTCAGATTTAACCGCCAGGTTTACTGAGGACTGACTCTCCATGACATCAACGTCAGTCCATGGGTCAGTCAGCTGTTTAACCAGGGTCTCGCTGTTGTCTGCGTTGGTTTCTGGAGAGGTGGGGGCGACTCGTGAAGGAGGTGGAGAGGGTGTTGACCGGGACACAGACTCTGCAACAAGATCCCCAGACGGTGCGTGCCTGGCAGGGCAAGGGGTTACTGGTGCATGGTACATCGCACGCCACCGCTTCAGACTTGTCCCTGCTAAATGAACTCTGCCCGGAGGAAACGGCTGTAGCATCAGAAGCCATCTGGTAGGTTGCCCCTGGGTCGTGTTCAGGTTCTGGCGGATGTTCAGATGTCGATTGCGGGCAGAAAGCAACGTTCTCAGAGTAGGACTTGGTATCCTGACTTGCCTCCACATGTTCAGGTGAAGACAACAGTCTTGCCCCCCACTTGTCGATGACCATACTCTCTCTAGGACGAGGAGTTCGCTGAGGCTTTTGGGTGTTACCTGATGGTAATGTGTGTGATGTCTTAGCACCTTTGTCTAAGACTGAGCATTCCACCGGTGTCGTTGGATCATTTACTGGCTGTGGAGTAATGCGGTGATGGTCACTCTCCTCATGCCGTTGGTTGCCAATCCTGTCCTGTGTCTGTGGGATGTTCACTGAGTCCCATGGTCGATGATTTGGAAGTGACGGGAAGGAATCCATGTCAGCAGTCCATGGGAGGTCTTCACTGGCGTTGTCTGGGTTCAGCTTCTGTCGTGAGCGTGGGACGTCTGTGCAGGCATGATGTTGACCCACATCAGACTGAGCCAAATCATGTTGAGCCTCGCCACGCTTATCCCTTGGTTCGTTAGTTCCATAATGCCGCTTTGAATTGCCTGGCTTAGTGTGTACACTCAGAGCAGCATTGACATGATTTGCCTTCCTGAGTGTCTCTGTGAATTGTGGTGTTGATTATTCTTGCCGTAGAACAGACGGCCCTTCCAAAAAGTAGGCATGTCTGCCAGCGCTTCTTTCCTCTTTGACAATCTGGCTTTGGCGATTCGTCAGGTCCGAAGCAACACGTATCCCCAGTGTAGTTGTCATCTCCTTCCTGCAGTCCTGGCTTTGGAGGATGGTCAGCTTGTCCTGCCATCGGAAAGGCAGGCAATGATGGGACGAGGGTACCGTTTTGTTGCCGTTGCTTCGTCCCACACGATGTGCCCGCTCTACGTCATCAGTGGTCCATTGTTTCGAAGGAAAAAAAGCGGTTCAATAACTGCACTACTTTTCGGGTGCACTGGGAAGTGGTCTCGCGCGGGCCTTCATACACATTGAAAAACCGTAAGTTGTTTCGGCGGGGAAAATGCTTCAACTTTGTCCATTTGACTATCCATTTTTTGTGACACTTCTAAAAACAGGTCCTTCCACTGAAAGAGGTTTTCGCATTGTTTCTCGAGGAGGTGACACTTGTGTGGTGAGGAGATCCACTTTCACTTTGAGCTGTTCGTTGTTGTCCTTTCTGAAACAGTTCACACCAGCACTGAAGCTGTCCCACGATGTCCGTGTCCTGGTGTTGTGGGTAACCCGCCATAGACAACAGTCTTTGGTCCAAGTTTCTGTCAGGTCCACGAACCGGGGTATAGACGTTGCTGGGAAAAACAGGTGGAAAACCAAGGCTGGGACTGTTATTTGAGAACACATTGGGTGAAGGCTGTCGTGAATGTGCTGTGTTGGTCCGGGGTTCGACTCAATGTCTCCGCAAAACAGCAGAAGCCAAGCCAAGAAATAAACACAGCGAGGGATTTCACCAGAAACAGCAGCAGCGAACCCTCAATGTAAATGATTAACACGAATCTAGGTTTGTGTTTTAATTTACATCTTGCGATTGCTTGAAACCGGACTGCCACTGACCACATGAGAAAAAGACGATGGAGGTGTGCAATGTTTACATCCGGAGAACAACTCGCGTCACGGCTGTTGGTGTGCTGGAGTTGACAACATCCATAGCCGCCTGCATCACTTACTTGTTCACAGAGAGTGGCAGCAGTCAGAAACACAGAGGCAAACAATAGAGTCAAGGACCATCTCAGAGGCCACACAAGACTGATTTCATACGCCTCTGTCCAATTTCTCCCTTCCTTTCTACCACGCAGCGTTGGACGCCCGGCACGTGCAGCACGCATTACTGTGTTACTGTCCTCTTTTTACCTCTCGGTTCCGGGGGAAAAAAAAAAAAAAAAACTGTTCACGGTTCAGTCCTTATTAGTTGTATGTTATTTTTTTTAATGACTTTACCGTCTTAGCTGTCCAACATCGGAGGTCGAAATTAAGCCAATTTAAACTGCCATACCTTGCACAGTCCACAGTCCAAAAATTACTTCCAACAAAGCACTGAAAATACACAAATCACTTCATTCTTAAGACAGATCACACGAGCACGTCTGACATCTTTCACAGCTCACCAGCCGACCAGAGCAGAGAGAGAGAGAGAGAGAGAGAGAGAGAGAGAGAGAGAGATCACACGATCACACACGATCGCACGATCACACGATGTTTATTTACGAGGGCCACCAGCCCATACGTAAATGGGGTTACAAGACAAGATGGGGCATATATACATATCTACAATATAACCGACAATCAATAATCAGTAGTCAACGGCCCATAATCAATACTTCAATCGGTAGTTAGCCATCGATAGTTATTCGAACAATATTTTATAAAAAATTCTAGTCAATAGTCTAAAATCAATAATCAAAAATCAATGTTCAAAAACAAAAGATAGGTTTAAACGTCATACATGCTTTCTGTCAGAGCCATTTTAAATTAATACTCCTCTCCTTCCTTCGTACCCATAGGTCCAAAATCAAGAAGAAAAAAAAGCAGGAATTAGAACATCGAACATCAAACATCAATCGAAATCAAAATCGAAATCAAAATCAACATCAAGATCAAAATCGGACACAAAATTTGCTTCTCTTGGCCTATAAACCTGGGCCAGTATATCTCTATTACTCTGGCCTATGCTCTTGGGTGTGATCAGCTCTGAGTCCATTCTGATTTACTATGCCCTGTATATTCGTTGTCTATCACGTATCGTATGTGCATTCATAGTGTGTTACTGGACTGTGGTGTGATAAATGTTATTTATAAATACTAGCTCTTTCTATTGATAAGAAAAGAAAAGGGGGTCCCCGCTTAGTCGAACTGGCTGGCCTTCACAACGTCTTGCTGTCTTGGCTGTGGGTTGTGTGTTTACATATCTGCTATGCTATTACCTATATACATATCTTACTATGCTGTTACCTATAATAATGTTTCGATTGTATCTTCTTGTGTGCTTAAGTTTGTATTAGTTTGTGTAAAAAGCTTATATTAAGCATTTCTACTTGCTAATTAATGAGAACTCTACTTCTGAACAGCTTTCTTTTAGAATTATATCCATATTTTATTTATTACTTAGTAACTCTTCCTTAATGCGCATTGCGTAATAGATGTACATGGCAACGTCTCTGTTAATTTCTGTTAGTTTGTTGCAGTATTCTTTATAGAGTTTTGTTAGGTAGGTTCTTAAAATGTTTCTGTGGATACTTCTCCCTTGGTTGCTTATATTTGGGACATCTTATTAAGAAATGTAGTTCGGTTTCTTCGTTAGGACAAAAGGGGCATGTTCTTTCTGCTGTCTTATCTTTATATTTCTTATTTACATTTATTTCGCTTATGCCGAGTCTAGATTTAACTAGTGCTCATTTAAACTTCGAAATTGTTATGTCTTTGACACACTGTTCTAGCTGTTTTTTTGAAATGTCCTGTAGCTTATATACCTCTCGCTATTTTCGATCGTACTATGCCAGTCTTGTCTATAACCATCGATCATTCTTTGTTTGAGTTCTTTAATAAAAATGTTTTCGTTTACCATTCCATTACTTATCCAAACATATGAGAAGCCGTATATGTCTAGACTATATTTTTTACTTTCCTTGCCCAATTTGGCGTTCTTTCATCTTCTGTCAGTTCTTTATTATACGCTTTGTTTTTGGTATTCTGTCTGGTGTCATTCTTAATAACTTAAACCAATATCTTATAGCCCGTATTGTTGTATCAATAGATAGTGGATACTACCTAATTCGCCATATAAGGGTGTGTTTTGGTGTCTTTTTATATATTCCTAATAATTTTTTGGCAAGCAAATGTATGTATGTTCTCTCTATCACTTCATATCTTGTGAGCCCCAAAATTTCTGCAGCATATAAAAGTAGTGGTTTGATCTGTGAGTCAAACAGCTTAAAATAGACTGTGTTGTATCCATGTATCCTAGACTATACATGGTTTTTTCTTAATTCTATTATTTTTCTTTTCGCCCTCCCTGCATACTCCGCTAATGCTATGTCCATGGATAGTTTTGTCGTTTAGGGTGAAGCCTAAATATTTATAACTGTTTACAGTATCTATTCTTTCCCCTTTGTAATTCCAATTTTCGTTTTTCCCTCCCTTCCTGAATACCATCACTTTTGTTTTATGGAGATTTACTGTGAGCCCTAGGTTATCTGATGCTTTCTGTAAATTTGTTATTTGATTTGTAGGCCAACTGGTGTTAACGATATTAACGCTATATCATCTGCAAATAGGAGCAAAACAATTCCCTTGCCATCTTGGTATAATTGAACTCCATGTCTGTCGTTCTGGGTCACTCTCTCTGCTACCTCTGCTATTAACAATGAAAAGATTAGGGGGGACAACAGACATCCCTGCTTTACCCCTAGTGGGCAGTTGAAGAATTCCAAGTGATTGTCCCCGCTTCTTACGCATGCCTGTACTTGGTTGTATATATACCTTTTAACATTTCTAGCATTTTTGTTGAAATATCATTTTTTGTAGCACTTTCCATAGTTTCTCTCTTCTTACAGTATTGAAGGCATTTTGATAATCGATGAAAAACTACATAGAATTTGCTTCTTCTTTCTACCATACAGGCATCTGTTTATAATTGACATCAATGTATATATATATATATATATATATATATATATATATATATATATATATATATATGTGGCTGATGCTTCTTGTTAGGTCGCATGGGAATTGATAATGTTCTCTTTCATCTTCTCACCCATCTTCACTCACCACCTAATCAACATGCTTTCTCTTTCACGCCTTTCTCACATACATGCAACACATGACACAAAGATATTGTATTGCGCTTAGGTCCACTCCATGGGGAGTGAAATTATAATGTCACTTTTTCATATACAAGCATTATACCCGGTGGGTATATGAACAGGTACATATAATAGTGAACCTGTAAACCTCAGAATTCCATTTCTCTTGTAATTTCGTAACTTTACGTCCCATTACTTTAAGTGTTTTTCTTTGATCACTTTGTTTTCTGCAAGTGAGGAATTCAACGAATAAATTCAACCTTAGCTTCAAATGTACAATACCTTTTGTTTGTCAGGTATTGGAATTCGACGATTAAACTCTCCAATAGCTTCAAAAGGACAATATATTTGTTTGCCCGGTAACTGGATTCAACATTTAAGTCACAACAGTTTCATAAGGACAATACCATTTGCTTGCCAGGTAACGGCTAATAATCCAGTATTTCTTTCGATTTCTGACCAGCGCTTTGCGCCGATTTCTTTCCAACACTGCTGAAGGGGTTAAAACATCAATTCCCCTGGGATCTGAACTTTGACTGAAGGGGGGAAAGCGCCATGAGACACTTCTTGCTCATTTTTATGGGCATGAAGTGTTGACCCCCGAGTCATAACCGAAAGGTAGTGGACCTAAGCGCGTTGACTGTCTGAGGATTATGAAATCATAATGAAAATAATAACAATTACTATAGCACCCAACCTAACAACGTAGGCTGCTGGGCGCTTAAAACACACACGCACCAAATATTGCGTTCATAGGTGATCAACATAGCTACACCCACACGCGCGTGCCCGCGCACAGCTGTTCGCGCGCACACACACATCCTCCTCGCGCACACGCGCCTGGAACATACTGTTGCACACAAGATTATACTATGTAACCAGTGAACAGCTCCTTTGTACACAAGCAAAGTGTACATATATATAATGTCTTGTGGGGGTTGCCCGTCCTTGTTGCCTTTGCTACGCCCTTGTCCGCCGGTTTTGTCTGTTAGCATCCGCAGGTCCGGGAGCCCCCCTCCTGCTCTTTAATTTCCAGTCACGCCACTACTTGTGCGACGGTCACGCCACTACTTGTGCGACGACCGCGTGGCCGGTCTCGGCCGCCATCTTCCTTGCGCCGGTCGGGCTTTCTCCCGTCGGCTCATCTTAATAAGTCCACTGTGCTACACGTGGTTTGGCTACTACATTTCTCGTTTTCCTCATATTTGCTCATCTATCGCAGCATTTATCGTTCGTCAACGTGTGCATAGCGATCACGATCTACCTTCGCGATCGCATTTGTACTTCGTTCACGCAGCGTTACTCAGCACTTTTCGGTGACGGTGCTGTGGACCGGTGATCGAGTTTCCCACCATTTCTTGATCCCCAGGCACATCACACGCGCGAGTCTTCGCTCACCTACCCCTTTGCGCGCGTTTATTATATCACTGTGCCGTGTTTATTATATCACTGTACTAGTATATTTAGCTTGTATTTTTACCTCTACGCGCGGCCGATCGACTTTACTTATCCCTTGCGATGGCTACGCGCGGCCGTTCGATCAAAAAAAAAAAAAAAAAAAAAAAAAAAAAAAACACCCTAACTCGTCACATCGACGTGGGGGCTCGTCCGGGATTGTAATACACTTTGCATTGTTAAATACAATTCACTCAAAATTTTATTTGCTTTGGCTTGTCCAAAAATTTGGAGAAAGAGCAGAATTAAGAGCAAATAGGCTGATTGAGTGGAGTCCAGGAGGGAAATTTTTTTTTTGTTGTGTGAACGATTATCTTACACAGCAAATAATAAGAGTGTGTGTGATTGACGTTATAATCAATTCATTTCGATATTTACATCGTGTGATTCTTTGCTTTTGTTGTACTTAGTGGATATTTGATGGCTAAGAATTGTATAACACCCATCCAAATTCCAGCAATGTCATTTTCTTTGGATCCATTTAATGAGAATACAGAAAGTATATTGACGCAAACTTGGACCGGTTTGAAAGATTGGCAAATGAATTCGGCCTAGACCCAGAAAAGCGTAACATCAAATTAGCACAAGGTCTTAGAGGTGTT
>JADBJO010000680.1:52500-55000 GCA_016801955.1 Conus betulinus | reverse complement strand
GTACAGGGCTCATCTTCAGCGGCGGGTTTTGAGAACCAGTAGTCTAAACATCGTTCCATTTGCCGTGACGTTAAGAGTTAAGCGCGGGTTTTCAGCTTTGTCAGTATAGGTCCATCTGTTAAAGGAACTCTTGCTTCTGTCTTTGTTTTTTACGTCTCTGTGTCTGTCTGCCTGTCTCTCTGTTTGTCTGTTAGATCTCCCCACCCCCACCCCCCCACACACATCTCTCTGTCTCTCTGTCTCTCTCCCTCTCTCTCTGTGTCTCTAACTCTCTCTTTCACACACACACACACACACACACACACACACACACACACACACACACACACACACACACACACACATCTCACATACACACTCACTGGGAGAGAGAGAGAGAAAAAAAGAGAGAGAGAGAGAGAGAGGGGGGGGGGGGGGGGGGTAAGCGGGGAAAGAGGGATAGCGAGAAACTGGAGGGGGGGAGGGGGCAAAGAGGCGAGATAGTTCAAGCTTTGATGGCCGAATTTTATTGGGTAAACAACCATAACAACAATGGCGACTTTGAATGTCAAACACTGCATGCATTTCTCGTATCTTCACAAAAACCTGGAATAGTATATCATTTTTGACGCCGTTTTTTTCTTTCACTGTTCAAGAATCATATCCCCAGCTCATATCCACCAGTTGTAGGGGTACTCCATTAACAAGGCTGCAATAAGCTGGCTTCCAGAACCAGTTGCTTCCAGTTATACATTGTGCTTCTGTGACACGAAGAAAATCATTCTATATGCGATCACACAGAGGGCAGGACGCCAAACACTAGCAACACGAACGCACACACGAACAAAGACTGAATCACAACATGCTCATGGTGCCAGTACACGCTGGCGAGAGATCTAACTGACTGGCAGGTTAGGGAATTCCCTTTGTGGATGGAGCGAGAGTTATGTGTTTTGAATGCCTTCCTAATTGCGTATGTGCTGCTAAGTGGTGGGTAGCGCAGGCAGCCTTGGCTTGGACGTCTGTGAGTTCAATCCTTACTTATGGAAACGCATGTTACTGTACGTGCTGACATTCATGGCAGGCATAGATGTGTGTGTGTGTGTGTGTGTGTGTGTGTGTGTGTGTGTGTGTGTGTGTGTGTGTGTGTGCGTGTGTGTGTGTGTGTGTGTGTGTGTGTGTGTGTGTGTGTGTGTGTGTGTGTGTGTGTGTGTGTGTGTGTGTGTGTGTGTGTGTGTGTGTGTGTGTGTGCAAGGGGCAAAAATGGTTGTAGTGATGGGAGGACGGTCGAGAAAGGATGGGAAGAAATGGAATAGAATAGAGGATGAGAATAGATAAATGAAATCTTGATGTACGCGCGCGCGCGCGCGCGCGCGCGCGCGCGCGTGTGTGTGCGTGTGTGTGTGTGTGTGTGTGTGTGTGTGTGTGTGTGCATGTGTGTGTGTGTGTGTGTGTGTGTGTGTGTGTGAAGGCAGATCTATTTGTATTGCCTGCTCCTAGGCTTTTCGTCCGTTGGATCGGACTCATCAGCACAAGTGCTAGACTTGAATAAAAGTTACTCTGTGTTAGGTTTTCTTATGGGAGCAAGGCTTGCCCTACTTGTTTATCGCTTACTGCTCCCTGCCTCATTTTATTTTCAACTTTAGTTTCTATATTTAGTGACCATTTATGACCACAGTATACACAGCCCAGCAACACTGGTCCGCAGCTTCCCAGGGAAGCATCTGACAGATTTAAACCTGTGACTCCCCGGATTTCTTATTGATCCTGGGGGACAATGCTAAAAACTCCAACAATGCCAGTGCCTTAGCTGGCAGTTCAAACTCATGGCCTCCCAGTCCTTTGTCCGTGACACGGGTCCTGACTCTATCACAGTAACCCCATGGGTCTGATGGTCATCAGTATCACTGGGACAGGCCTGGCTTTCGCGAACAGTCGTCGTTTCCTCCACGGCTGTAGTCCATTGCCAACAGAGGGACCTCTGGACTAAAAGAGGAAACACTTGGTGGGAGAGTCCCTCTCGGTAGTGCTCTCAATGCATACGTTGTTCGATCGGGTAGAAATGTCCGCAAGTAATCGACTAAATGGTGGAGAGGGAGATGAAATTGTAGAGAATTAACTGGTCGGAATGATGTGTGTGTGTGTGTGTGTGTGTGTGTGTGTGTGTGTGTGTGTGTGTGTGTGTGTGGTGTGTGTGTGTGTGTGCGTGTGTGTGTGTGTGTGTGTGTGTGTGTGTGTGTGTGTGTGCGTGCGTGCGTGCGTGTGTGTGTGTGTGTGTGTGTGTGTGTGTGTGTGTGTGTGTGTGTGTGTGTGTGTGTGTGTGTGTGTGTGTGTGTGTGTGTGAAAGGATGAAAGGGTGTGGATAAGGGAAAGGGTCATCCAGATGTGAGGGTCTGGAGCACCATGTGTGGTGACTCCACTAGCCTCAGTGCCACAACGTCATCAATACCATAGGCTGTGGTCAGAGGGAGTACTGGACCGCAGATCTATGCCAGTCAGTTCTGGCACCATCTTGAGACCC